>WUQG02005056.1:0-12155 GCA_011317285.2 Androctonus mauritanicus | reverse complement strand
CCATTCAAAATTTACATTATGTTTTAAAGTAATCAATCAATCTAGTACCAACGTTGTCTAAATGCATCACATTGACAATTCTCTGTATAAAAACTTATTCATATTGCTTAAGAGAATTTGCCCAAATCTCTGTTGGTACACATAGATGTGTAACTGTTTGATCAGCCCCAAAATTTTTAACAGAATCAACAATTCATCATCTCTCTGAAATTGTTTGCTATCTATCAGCAGGGATTTACATTCTGAGCATTCATGATTTATCAAAATTCTATTAAGATAACCTGCCATGTATGTAATTACATTTTCTTCTGCAAATGTTAATGCATTCAGCCCAGCAGCGGGTTCCTCATTATCATTACGGATAAGTTGAGAGGAACTCTTAGTGTTTGTTCTTGAAAAACTTGAAATCAGAAAGATGAAGTAATGCTTTATTATAACCTTCTTTGCAGTTTGCATATTCACTAGGTTTCAATGAGGAGACTGCCACTGCTTTCTTAAATGCATTTTTTGTTGCAATTCTGTGGTATTTGGATTTTCTTGGCAACCTCCTCTTTGCCAAATTTTACTAAAAAATTTTCCAGACAATCTTGTTGAGCATGTGTAGTTAAAAGAAATTTTAAACCAAATTTGTTATGAACGATATCCCACAGTTTGATTAATGCATTCAATGAAAGTATCTACCCTTGGACACATAGCACAGTCTCCTGCGGGGCTCCTCTTTCATATTTTTAAATGTGTTGATATATTCAATCATATACTTTGTGCTCACTTTTTTCAGATATTTGCTGCCGATATTTTCTGGGATTAGATGTGTAAATTGAATTGCAGCAATCAAATAATTTGTCTATTTTTTCTAGTAAATCTGCTGTATGAATACTATCGCTTGGAAGTGCACCTGAACTAGCATAAAGCATGAGGGCCATTGCAGTGGAATGACTGAATACTTGTGCAGCAAATATAACTTTCATTTTATTGAAGTTATTGGGATAAATATGTTTTTTTTATCAATTTTGGTGCTACCTTGACACTGTTGGTTTTCGTTGTTTCAATTCCAAATAATTGTTTAAGATAATTCCATGTTATTTGCGTTTCAACATTTCCAATCTGGAACACAAAATCATGGATCAACAGATTATTTCGCAAACTTTTAAACAAATGAAGAATGTCATAAAGAGCTAAGTATGTTTGCCCATTAATTTCAAATGTTGGGTCGTCTTCGGTAATTTGCAACATTTTACCATAGAATGAACGGTTAGTAGCTCCCGATTAGCCACAATACACAGCACATGCAATCCAATAGTTTACATGTTTCAAGAATCGCAGTCAATATGTCTCTCATTTCAGAGAGATTGAATTTGTTTCCTGTGAATGTAAATGCAATTACTTGTTTCCAATTGGTGGCAATTCCATGTAGCATAAATACAAGTGCATGTGATGCTACTGAATCAGACCGATTAATACCATTATCCTCATATCCAATACTGTGTAGATTGACATTTCATCAAAACATAACGAGCATAATTTTCCTTTTGCATCCATGTTACCAACTTTTTTTAAAATTTCGAACACTTGGTCGCAAATACTTGGAAATCAACTGAAGTTTTCTACTGATCTATGCAAACTTCTTATTGATGGCAGAGGCATATGTTTAGACAGAAATCTATACGCTTTTATTCTTGTATGGAAAATTGACAATGCCACTAATTTACTTCTGTCACTCCACCTTACATATTTCTTTTTTTTTTTTTCGAGATGCATTCCACATAAGTGATCTTTTATAATTGCCAACAGTGGGCCATTAATAAAGATGTTACTAGCATTTAAAAACTGGTCTTCCTTTGTTATACTTTTGAATGAATTCAATTTTGTTTTCAATTTCTTAATTGTAGATTTCAGCTGACTAACTTGCGTTACCTTTGCCCGAATCCTATGTTTCATTTCTTTTTGTGTGATGTTTCAGAACATTTAGAATGTGATGGTTGATCAATTTGTGGAACAAGGTGAAGTGGTGCTGGAATATTAACAAAAGCTGTTTCTTCAATTTTAATATGGATGTGGATCATTTAGTATTGAGATTTCAGGAAAAGGACAATAATTTGAGGAAATTCCTAAAGGGATAAAAATAAGTAGTTGTAAGTCATCATTGATTAAATAAAACTTAATAAATTCTATATCAGTTGAAAAAATTTTAATGAAAACAGACTTATTTCATTTCCCAATTCAATAATTCAGCCTCTACTACTACTCTCCATAATGTTTTTTGTAGTTCACCATTAATGTCCAAATAATCTCTATATCCTGCTGGACAATATAATGTTTGGATTGAATTAATTTCAGCATCCATAAGTTTTTACATTATTATGGAGACACACAGTTGCTTTAATGATTGATTCTACAGTGTCTACATTTGCACGTATACTTTTGTGATAAATTCGCCAATGAGCTGATAAAATCTCAAATGTAGTTTTAATTACATGCCGTGCTCTGGATAACCTATAATTAAAAATTATTTTTTGTAAATTTAAATTATGACCAGGATATGGTCTCATAATGTGATCTAATAGTGGAAAATCTTCATCAGCTACAAAGACATATGGCGCTTTCATATCTGTACTTTGCAGAATTTGTTCTTTTGGAATCTCTGACAAACTTGTAATCTTTTGATATATTTCGGAAGGACCAAAAATGCCTCTATCACTTTAACGGCCTGCTGCTCCAATATCCACCATAGTATATAAATAATTAGCATCACAAACAGCCAATAATACCAGGCTATAGGTACCTCTGTAATTAAAATATTCACTTCCACTATTAAATGGTGCTTGAATTTGAACATGTTTTCCACCAATAGCACCTAGGCAATTTGGGAAATTCCATTTATTATTAAAATCTTCAGCAATTTTTTCCCAACTGTTATAATCAGATACCTAATGAAAAATAACTGCAAATGATTAATATTCAACTTAGATTTTACATAATTTTGCATTACATTTTTTATGTATGAATTACAGCATAAAATATAATTACTGATAAAGTTTGTTTATACAGTAAATGTAAGAATATCATTAATTATAAAACATTAACCGAAAGGCAGGATAGTCTTGCATTGTTAAACAAGACAAAAATTCAATATAAATGCTTGCAGAAATTTTTATTCCCTCTTCAGCTTAAACTTCATAATACATAGATAAACAAAATTTTAATGTTTGGAAGTTCTAGGCAAAAGCCTATCCTACTTTTAGGCTAGTGTTCTATGATTGTATGACGTTAGGCATTGTATCTAGCAAGATATTAAAATCATTAAGTTTGAATGTATGTTAGTCCCCTTTTACACTCAAATCCACTTATTAAATCTAAATATATATTCATAGTTAACCAGCTTAAATCCTAGGACACCTTTTGTCCTTAGGGATCCTAATTTGCAAGCTAAATATTTTTTTTATAAAATGATTCTATAACTTGAAATCAGTAGATGGATTGGAATGAAATTTGCTATAAAGTTTTCCAAGATCCCCTTTAAATAGAGTAGGAAAAAAGACATCATTTTATGAAGTAAATTAAAATTGTAAACTATCTTACTTTTAGAAAATCTTTGCTTAAAACATCCCATAAAATATTCCAAATTCTTTTGATGATCTTGGAAACTGTTGGTTGTCAAACACGAAAAGAAAGTGCTATCATATTTTGTGAATCTCCATGTCAAGATATCTGAAACAGTTACACCTTATTTTATATTCCATTTGCAAAAATGTTTCATTAAAATGGCTATTAGCTATAAAATTACCTTAGAGTTATTGCTAATTGTTCCCCTGGAGATATAGCTTTTCGAAATTTTGTGTCGTTTTTTTAAGGAATCTTTCAATCCTGCTTAGTAAATCGTCAAATCTAATTCGAAAAATGTCGTATTCAATAAATTATAATTAATATTGTGTTTATATATGTATAAGAACGTTATATAAAACTGTTATTACCACTCAGGTGTCATTCTAAAGAAGAAGAAACTTTGTAAATCTGCATGTCTCATTTCTGGAATTAATTTAATCTCCTTATAATGATCTAGAACGAAAGAGTGGCCGAATCCAATGCCGATGCGAGTAATTTGTTGTTAGCGATAAAATCTGAATTAGATGTAATGCTTCGTTGCATATTTCAGTAAATACTTGAATATTAGAGATTATTATTGATTTATATAAAATGCAGAATAGTTGGCAAAAAGTAACTTGTATTTCGCGAACAAGATTTCGATTTGTCATTTGATTTATTAAATTAATAACTAAGAAAACAATATCAGTACTTATACTTAATAACGGCATAGAGTTTGATCTTTTTGTCGATTCTAAAAATAACGATGTTGCGGAAAACAAGCATTCGTTCGCCATTTTATTTGTTTACATTTGAAATATGTGACGACTCTTTGGATTGGTCAATAAGTCCGATTACGTTATTGGTCAATTTTTCACTACCGCTGTGATCACAGAGAAGGAAGAAACAGAGAGGACACTCCCTATACCAGCAATGGTAATCACTATCGTTAGTTCATGCCCTTGTGGGATGGCGCTAGTGTCAAAAACGTCACATATGACTACACAGAAAAGTTGAATATACAGAAAAGTTTTCAAAGCAAGTAAACCGGAACAGGAATAAGTAAAGTCCATTGTTAAGAGCACAGAAAGGGGATTAGGAGGAATGATCATGGATGGATCGAACATGTGTAGATCGAGTATCTAAATAAAACGAAGTAAAATTATTGTTTTCTTTTTTCGCGATTTTCATTTTCGACACAAATGTAATTTTGTTTTTGATCTCTTCGCGAATAATAAACGATAATTTATTTAAGTAAACAAACACATTAGCAATTTATTTCAATTATTTTATTAACAGTATATAAAAATTAAGATAATCCGTATAAAAAATGTCAATGAAAAAACTTCAGTATGAAAACGAAAATTTAATAACATTTAATATAATAACACGTTTCTATAAAAAATTTAATAACAAATTTAATAATAAATTTAATAAACGAAAATAACAACAAAATTTAATTACTACACATTTTTATAATACAGCAGTTTTTTCTTTTCTTATACTGTATGTTTGCATTTGTGTTCTTTTATGTGATGAAATAACATTATTTTCACATACATTGTTATGAGATGGCTCTGTACTTTTTTAACATGGATCACATCATGCCCTTCACAGTAAAGCCACGTTACATTTACTGACAGCATTTTAATTTTTAATTGTTTTGCTATATTTGGCAAAAGAAGTAAATTGTCAATATTCTTTAGAAAGATGTTACTGAAAGAGGATATGGTATTTGCTAATGCATCTAATGTTGTACACTTCACTTACACATCAATATATCAAAAACTTTTTCATATATACAAATAAAACCACAATAAACGATGCTAGTAAATAAATAAATTGTAAATAGCATAAAATAATTACAAAATTACACAAAACAAGTGTTTTAAATCTTAAAATAGAGAGAGAATCATCATCAATAATAAAAAAGATAAGCACGAACACTCAGAGGTTCCCAAAGTGCTTCCCGTAAATCCTATAATTGCGGCCTGCGATGTTGGATCATCCGCGATCTCGAATTCATAGAAAGAATTTATATTTTTAAAAAAAATAGATAAATTTTATCATATAATTAAAAATTGTTCAATTTAAAAAATACATGTATAAGTGCTTCCAAATATGTTTTCATTATTTGAAAGCACTTATATATGCGAAAAAACTTTCTCGATCATGAGTATTATAAGTCCAAATTGAGATCAAAATTAATTGATGAACATTTATAAGTGATATTAAGGATATACTCAAAGACTTAGAACCAAGGCTCAATATTAAAAATAAAACAACTGCACAAGTCACACACTTCAGATTGATGAATTTATAATTATTATTTTTTTTTTATTTGAAATTATTTACTGTAGTTATTTTTGAAATGTCTTATTTTAAACAGTTTGTAATAAAAAGTAATTATTGTCATAAATAAACAACGTTTATGCTATAAAATTAGTATCAATCTTTCTCTTGTGTCTAACCTTTTATCGATTTGAACATATTTTTCCATAATTCTTTTTTTGGGTCTGCCAAATATTTTGGAATTTACAATTTAGTCTACCTATACAAAACTTTGGGAACCCCTGACGAACAGGCATTGAAACGAATTTGCAGAGATGGAAGAGCTTTTTGTTTTATATCTTTTCAGAAATATTATCTAAACTCATTACTACTTCTGTTATGATTAAAATCAATTTTATTTATAACTTTGATAATAAAGCCTTTAAAATTTTTTTCTGTGAAAGGTAAGCAATAGCAATTAATAACTAGGCTTCTAAACTCTATGATTTGATTAAAATAACGGAAAAAATTTTTACTAATTTAAAATCTATATTTTTACCCAAGTCTTTGGGACATTTAATACTTATATCGTTTACAAGTCTCAACCGGCCCCCATTAGGTCCAGCCCAGACCGCTACTGAGTGCCTTAATGTCACCGTTTATTGGGTTTTGTTTGTAAAGTTCTGTACAGAACAACTTTTGGATGCTAATGCCGACTAGCAAAATAACTGGGATGATACCATAGTCTGTTTGATGGTTTAAACATAATTCATTTATAATTACTGTTTAGGCTAATAATCTATTGGTTTGTTTTCCACCTCCCGCGACGAGGACGCAATGGGTTGGACTTTGGGAGGTAACCTAGAATTAATTATATTATTAAATTCATTAAACAAGAATGCAATTAAAGCAATAACCTGTAAACTATATTATCTATAGAAATGTATAAAACATAACATTTAGTCAAAGTTTTTTAACAGAAAATCTAAAAAAGTTAAAAAATTTATTAAATTCTATAAACTACACAAATAAAAATACCTATATTAAGTATACAATCAATTAACTAAATTGCTTATACAAGAAAATAATTGATATTATACTTACATATTTTTAATTTTAAAAATTTTTTATTTATTTTTTTTTTTTAATTTTAATTTATTTTTATTTTTTTTTTATTTTAATTTTTTTTTATTTTTTATTTTTATTTTAAAAATTTTTTATATTTTTTTAAAATTTTTTTTGTATTTTATAAATCCTTAAATTATAAAAACTAAAATAATAAATTACTATACAAAAATCCTAATCTTAAAATTATACTATTACTAATATGAAATATTCTAAAATCAGTTTTTTTATTTTAAAATAAAATGAAAAGAATCACCACGTTGTGTCCCTTTTTTGTGGTCAAGAGATAACACCACTCCACTCAGTTAGAGTACTAAGTGGCGGGCGAAACAAGCCCTTCTACAGGCTGCCCACCCCTGCGGAGGGATCAGCCGGATTGTGGAGGACGGGGATAGACGGGCCGGGCCCGGACCCCATGATAAATATTTTCAAGGGGTGGGACCCGAGACTCAAACCCAGGTCCTCCAGAGTGGAAAGCCGAAGCGTTTCCATGTGGCCAATCCGGCCGACTGTCAATAATCTATTAGAAGTTCCTCTAAAAATTGTCTGTAACATCTCAAATTGAATATATCTTTCCATTAGAAATCTTTATGGACAATTTTCCCAGATTTTAATGCCGGATTTTCACTTTCAGTTAAAGAAGAAAAATTATCCGATTTTGAATTTATTGAGCATTTAGCACTTCTTATTTCCAAAATATGCGAAAAATAAATAAAACATTTAAATAATAACGCGATGGTTTCTTTATTCATTGTGTATGTAACATGTCTGATATAAATTTGTCTTCGTATGTTTATCAACAAGTTATAAACCTTTATATAAGAAGAATTATTGGCAAATTATCTTTCCAGTTTAGTGCCTAGAAATGGATGAAGCGAAAAGAATCCTCGAACAAATCGACAGAAATACCCCATTTTGCTTCGTTGCGAGCGGTTGAGAAAATGGGATGCAAAAATTTTCAATATGCAATTCTAATTACAATACTTTTATTGTAACCTTTATTATTGTTTTTTATTTTAATTTATATAATGTATTTCTAATTGTCAGTTTTATTTACAATAAATATATTTTCCCTAAATAATTTTTTTTAATTTTGATTTATTTCATTCAAATTTTAGGATTTGAAAATAAAAATATTTTGTTTTCAATTTTTCTGATATGAAATTTTCAATATGACATAGTATATAAGATGTGTATGCGTATCAACATAGCTAAATCAATTTAATTTAG
This sequence comes from Androctonus mauritanicus, assembly GCA_011317285.2. NCBI lineage: Eukaryota > Metazoa > Arthropoda > Arachnida > Scorpiones > Buthidae > Androctonus > Androctonus mauritanicus. Next base: position 3,947 of record WUQG02005056.1, on the reverse strand, counting down.
TGTTTTTTTTTATTTTGTTTTTATCACAAAGTTAATCAAATTTTATTTAAAACTTTAAACTTCAGAACAGTATATTTGAAATTTTACTTGAGGCCATTGTAATTTGATTTTTCATTGAAATATTTTTATGTTTGAAATCTTATGAACTTTTGTATTTGAGAGCTTATTAAAATTAAATATATTAATTTTGTTTAAATATGTCTATTACTAATTTTCAATAATTGAAGAATTCTATATACCGGTATATTTTTCTAAACAATTATTGGATATTTAGTTTATACTGTTTAATTTAATTATTGTGAAACTTGAAAGGTTACAGGGTACATTATAGGTATAAAAAAAAAAAAGATTAAAATAAAAAATACTTTTAATATTCAGCAGATACAAGACTTTGAAAGATGCATAACATTTTAATATTTTATATTAATATAATGTTCAAAGAGTGTTTGAATAAACTCAATAAGAAATTATTATCTTTATCACTTTTTCATTTTGTGAAAATAATTTTCACAAAATGAAAAAGTGATATAGATTTATGCTCTTTATTAAATTAAAAATTCATTAATTGAGAGATATCTGTATGTCTTCTAGGAAATGTTATAACCAGGGGTGCTTGTGCATAGCCACTGTGGAACTGCATAAAAAACAAAATCAGATTATTATAAAGGAAGCACTAAACAGCAGGCGTATAGGTAACAACAAATATTTAATACAAACGTTTTCGATGCTTACGCATCATCATCAGGTATACAAATATAGAATACAAAATTAAGCCAGTACAAACTTTGATACAAAAAAGTTTTTTTATATCAAAGTTTGGTGTTTTTGGTGTTGGATATTGGATAAATTTTACATTGAATATATTTGTTCAATTTGACATAATCATTTTTTTTTTAACCAGAATCATTTGACAGAATCATTTTAACATAATCACCACACATTCTAAGTATACCATCTGGCTTGGGGACAAGAACTAATCCAGAGTACTAATCTGTTAGTTCTTCAGTTGGCTCAATGATGCCCATAAAAATCATATTGTCAAGATTCTGTTTGATTTCTTTTAATTTTAGAATGAGTATTCTCCTTGTTATCAATTAAAAAGAAGCTGCATCTTTATATAATCAAATCTTGTAAAGTATTCCTAAGTGCCTTAAATAATATGGGATGATTATTCATTGGAAAGATGTTTATTCCTCTACTGCACTAATATCTACTCATTTTAATTAAGTGTAATGCTTTACATATGTTACCATTACCATCCAATAATGATTTAGTAAGTTTTCTTACAACATAAATGTCATTCATGACTAATCTTTCGTGTTATTTTATTACATTCCAAAAGTATCCAATCATATTCATTTGTTCTTTATCAGTATTATATAATTTTTGCTCTGGTTTAAGGAGTCACGTATTGAGAAAATAATCATTATAAGTCTCTTCCGAAATGGCTATAATGTCACAGCCTCTATCTATTTTGAACAAAATTTTTGCATTTCTTATTCCTACTGAAATAGTTCATTTCCCTATAGTTTTTTTACAAGTCAAAGCTATAGAGCATCCTCTCATTTAGAAAGAATAATAAAGGGCTCAAAAAAATTCATATAAAGAGTATACACTACACCTAAGAGAAGGCTTATAATATTTTTTGTATTTTATGTTGTGTATAAACTTTATTATATATGTTGAAAAATACTATTTTGAAACAAATAAAACACCCATTCAGACCATGCAAATTACAAACAATGAAAAGGAAAAATGCTAAACAAATTAGTAAAAACACCAAACAATAATTGAACACCATTTAAAATTTAGCTGAAAATGTCAATTAGAAATCAAACAACATTGGGGAAAAAAACTTTGGTATTTCCAAAACAGCAGAAGGAAAACAAAACTGCAATAGATATATCATCAGCAACTGAATAATACCAATAGGAAATCAAAAGTAGGGAAGCTCTAAACAGCACCAAGGGATAGATATTACTCAGCTATTGATACATAAGGCACAATTCATAGAGACTTGGTCAAATCTCAGCCAAATTTTAATAATCCTAAATAATTTTGATATACAGGTAGTTGTCCATTTATGATCATTCAACTTATAATATTCCAATCTTTTGATGGCCTTTATGATTTTTTGACTTATGATATTTTTAACTTATGATGGGATTATATTTTGATAATCCTATCATAAATTGAGAACAATCTATATTTCTTTTCCTGCATAATTTGCCCCCATATTTTTAGTTGTAGTTTTAAGAACTCAATCTACATTCCAGTCCTGATTTACAAGTATGATGCATTCCTAATAAATGTTCTTAAATCAAATTCTTTTTATTGGAAATAAAATTACCATTAGGTAAAAGAAAAAAAAATTATAATGCATTCCTAAATCCAAAAACGTCATTCATTTTTCACTGAAATATGCTAATATACCATCTAATTACATATATGAGAACAAAATTATTTTGAAAGTGACATTAGTTTTCATAACTCTCTTTAAATAGAAATTTTATAAATAAAAATCCCTAATAAGTTGGTTGACTGGCTACATGGAAATGTGCTAGATTTCTATCTGGAGAAGCTGAAATAAAATCAGTATCTCTCATCTCCAGATATTTTCACGGAAATTCATGTTTGGCTGATCAATCTCTATCATTTTCTTATTGGCAGATTTCATTACAAGCATGGATGAACCTTTGATGATTTCTGGAATGGCTCTGCAATTAGTAATCTCTAATTGGAAACAATGTGAAATGCAATAAATAAGAAAATGTCTTATTTGGCTAAACCTGTGGCTGCTCATTAATTTTGTGAAGTATTTGGGAGAAAACATTAATAATTGTGATAAATCATAATGAAATGCTAACGATATACAAAATATATTATCATCATCATTAATATGAATAAAAACAATATGAATTTATATTTCATATAATATGAGATATAAATTCATATTATATGAAATATAAAAAAAAATATAAATATAAATGTTTAACAAATTACATGTAATGATATAATATGTTATTGAATGCTTCATTGCATATAAAATAAACACAATGTAAAAATATATAAATTCAATGAAAAACTGATAAATCATGACATTTTGACCTTATGACATACATAATCTAATGCTTGCATGCTGTAAAATCTATTAAGTTGTTCTATAGTTATTATAGAGAAACCTCAGAAATCTGAATGACAATCTTTTTAAATGGATGAATCTATAGGGTTAATCAAAATTCTTTTTAAATTTGCTATTAATATTATAACCATCTAGTTAAATTTTATAAATTTTCATCAAATAACTTAAAAGTTATTAAGGGAAAAAACTATGAAATTTGAACATCTACCATTTTTAAATGATTGTAGCTTAAAGATTAAATTATGTGGTGTCAAGATTACTTTAATGATAGAAAATTATTACCAAGTATCATGAAAGTCTGCATATTAGTTCAAAAGTTATTAGTAGAAGATAGATAGAAAGAACAAACAATTAATTGAAACCATGGTGATCTTATAAGCCACAATACAGCTTTAATCAAGAAAAAATTTATTTTTTGGAAATGCTTTTTAACTTACTCTTGAAGTATCCTATCTATATTATATAGTACAGATAAGGATGATCTAAAAAATAGGTCTAGAACATTTCTGAAGAAATATATTTTTTTCCTGATTAGAGCTATTTATTTTGTTGTGTATTTCCTAATGGAAAATTTAGGTCTCACTTTCATTTGGAAAGTAGGCTAAAAAAAGTCAATTTGGTAATTTTCTCTTAGTATTTTTCAAATCTAAACGAATGCTAGATTTTCTATTCTATTTCCTAAAGAAAAGGAGGATTATAAGATCACCATGCTATCTGACATTGCTGTAGGCAAATTGACGACTGCATTAGCAACAGAAGCATATAATAGTGATATCAAAATAGAATGGGAACAGGCGGAAGTAAT
>WUQG02005045.1:0-12156 GCA_011317285.2 Androctonus mauritanicus | reverse complement strand
ACACACAACTAAACATCTCAAGTAGCTATGTCTTGACTCTTGTCTGACATAGCACTTTGCTCCGGAGTTATTCCATGTTCACAATGGTAAACAATTACATAATAATAATAACAATTTATTTTTAATTACATATTTCCATGTTGCTAGGATCTCTATATTTTATTGTTCCTTTATAATGTTTTTATTTTTTGATCTAACATTGTCATAGATTTTTCAAATAGGCTACTATTCTAGTTAAAAACTGGTTTTATTACTCTTGCATTGTTCCATACAATATTTATATCATATTCATAGTATCTTTTGCTAAAAGCAGTTATTTTGCCTTAGAATGTCTGTTTTGTATTCCTTTATTTGATCTTCTAAATTTCTCTTCATGTAGCTAATATTTTCTTGTTTTATTTGTTTTATTAAAAACTAGGATGACATAGATTCCTGTTTGTTTAACTTTCTTATATTTATCTTTTTCATTCAAAATTAAAAATTAATGTATTAAATAGTGTTTTGTTTCTGCTATAGAGTAGTTTTATTTTTTTTTTTGCTTTCTAGAAATTGTTTCAATTCTTCTCATTCTATTTTCTTTGTATGAGACTTTCAAATATTTATTGTTGTTTTCTTCTGGTTTTATAATATCATTTTCTTTTCTTTGTTGATTTTAATGAAAGTATTTGATTTCATCATTTGTATATTCTCTTAATAAATTTATTAATATATCTAAATTTCTGACCTATTATATATTTCTGAGTTCATTATTTCTATTTTGAACAATGTATTTGTACTCTTATTAATGCATGGAAAGCTGTTTTTTATTATTATTAGTTTTTTTTTACTTTAACAGACAGGATCATTGGACAAACTTGGTATTATGACATTACTTGCTATTGATTTTTTGCAAACTTTGATTTTGAAGTTAGAACCTATTTATATTAATTTGTATATCAAAAAAATGTATAAAGCTTTTGTGTTTTTGATCTAATTTTTGCTTAATTCCTAATTTTTCATTTGTAAAATGCTTTAGCATTTCTTTCATTTTATCTTCATTTCTCCAATAGATTAATGTCATCAGCATATCTAATATAAAATTTAAAGCTTGTTTTGAATTTTGGAAGAATTCCATTTTCAATTTCTCATAAGATTATTTCTGCTATAATGCCAGTCATTCTTTTTTTCAGTGGAGACTTCTTTTGTTTATCGAAAATATTTTCCACCAAACATGAAAGATTTATGACAAATTATGAATGCAACAGTCTATAGGACTTTTGCATAATTGCTTGAATTTAGAATTTTTCTAAAAAATATTAGTTACAAGCTGAGATAAGCTTGTGTTATAGATATTAATGGGTAGTTTTTCATAATTCATTGTTATAAGGGTATCTTTATTTTCCATTTTTATTTTTATAATTCTATTTATACAGTCTTCTACAGATGTAACACTATATTTATATTCTCCTAATTTCTCTCTACACAGAAGACTGTAAAAATAGAATTATAAAAATAAGTAAAGTTCCCGGAAAATATCATTGGAAATATAAGTTGGACAAGTTCATGGAATGGACAAGCTCAGTTGAAAAATGTTGAACAAATTTTTTTGAATGCTCAACTTGTATTTATGTCATACTCTTTATGCTACTATATAAATTAGACCTTAAACAGGTATTCTTGAAAATGAAACTGTTGATCAAAACTTGAAGTATTTAATTAAATCTTTAAATATTTATATCTATATTTGGTTATTTTCCATTGTTCATTTCATTAGCATTTAAGTATCAAAAAATTGAAAATCTTTACATTAATTGCAATAAATTAATTCTAAATATTTATAAATGGCATTTCAAATGATGTATACGGATATACTATACAATACAGTACAACTGGATTTATAGCAAAAGCTGTTGCCTGCATTGAAATAGGAAAATCAAAACGATGGATCAAGAAACAGAAATAGCATGCCTGTTGTTACTATGGGTTCACTGGCATATTATGTAAATAACTTTCATTCCCGAATTGTAATTAAGGCAGTATTCATCTGTATTAAAGTTTATCTATTTATTTTCAATAATAAAGAATAAAAATTCTTTAATATTTATATGATATAAATAATTTCATTATTATTATTTGCTTGATTTTAAAGTCCAAGTTTTTGTTTCTTTAGATAAATAAATCATTGTTTAATCATAAACTATTGAATTTCTTCTCTTTTATTTAATTTCATTATAGTCAAATTTCATTGTTAAGAATGGAACCCATTTTTAACAATGAGTCTATGAAAAATTAATTTCCAATTTAAAAGTTTTTTACAAGTACACTCTTGGAACAAATTAACTCATAAAACTGCTAGTATTTCTAAACTGAAAACATTAGAGTCATATGAAAAGTCTACCTAGTACTCTTATTAAACTGGAGCTTTCAACTAGAGAACCCAAGATTGAATTTGGATCTCATTCCTTGAAAAATTTACATGAGAGTTCTGGATGGCATAAAATAAATTGGTGATATAGATAATTCAAAAATAGCTCAAGACTGCAGAAGTTAAATTACTTTATTTGACTAACATTTTTAACCCTCCTCTAGGGTTGTCATCATCTAGGGTGGTAACATTTTCAATTCTCCTTTGCTGTTGTCATAAGCAAAGGAGGAGTGAAAGTGCTATTCAAACAAAGTAACTTCTGCAGTCCTGAGCTTTTTTGAATTATCTGTTTTACATTCAAGCAGAAGGGAAAAAAAAGGCAAAGATTAAGTTATTGATGTCAGAATCTTTTATATCTTTCATGTTAACAAGTTATGAATTATTTGTCTTTTAAGACGTTTGTTATAAATTTCTCATAAAAGTGAGATAAAAGCATACATATAAATTGAATTTTCTGTACATATTTTTTTACATAAAATTGAACCTCAATGTTTTTTAATATAAAATTGTGAAAACTGGATCTAAATCAGTTTGTCCTTCAGAAATTTAAAGAGAGAACTAACTTCTTATTAATATACACTTTTTATATAACTTTACCAACTGTTACATAAATACATGCTTAAACCACAAAGAAAATAGCACTACTAGCAAGCAATAAAGTTCAAATGTTTGTTCTATATAACGTTTTCGGACCATTAATGGTCCCTCTTCAGTATAAACTACACTTAAGGAAACATAACATTCTTCTATGTTATTGTTTAAACTGTTATCCCTTATAACAGTGTAGAACGATAATGTAGAAGAATGTTATATATTTTTCTTTAAGTGTAGTTTATACTGAAGAGGGACCATTAGCAGTCCGAAAACGTTTATATAGAATAAATGTTTGAACTTTATTGCTTGCTAGTAGTGCTGTTTTCTTTGTGGTTTATACAACTGCAAGTAGGATTGAAGGATTAGGATAATACATGCTTATATGAATTTTGTGCTGATGTAATCAAAGAATATAAGAACATTATCATAATTAGCCTATAGTCTCCTTACAAATATTGATTTTGATATCAATATTTACTATATAATATTGCAAAATCAAATTTTAAATGTTTTAATTATTTATTATAGTTATAATTTTAGTTATTATTATTTTTTTTTTATCAACATCAAGAAAGTTTGAGTTTTATGATATTGACTGAAATTAATTTACTAATGAGAGTACAATATTAGAAATTCGTAAACATGAATCATTCATTAATCAAATATCTTTATCATTGAATTTTTTATATAACAGTCATTTGGAATGTAATATTTATCCTTTATTTATATAGAAAATCCCAAATTATGTTGGTGAATCATTCTGCAAAATCCAATGTAAATCAATATTCCATATATGTTGGAGCATACCTTTACAATACTAATGTATTACAAAGATGTGCTACCATATCACACATGGGATATACTTAATATGATGACAGTCACTTTCTCAAAGAAAAAATTACTTTATTGAATACAATGTTGCACTTTTGAAATTCTTAGATTCCCTCTTCAGCTTTATATGATGTTAAATTGGAACAGAATTATTAATATTTAATTAAATTAAACATAATTATTATATTTAATTTAATTTTAAAATCACTGTCAGTTTTATAGCTCATCACAAATTTGCAAACACCCATAATAGGGTTAAACTGGAAGTTGAAGGATGGCATTCAGCCTGAGCCAGGATTAACAATTGTAAAATTACCAATTTTTGCCATTACCAGTAATACTTTTCCAAAAATATCCCTATTATCAGTATATACTGGTAATGCCAATAATAAATAAACAATATTTTGGAAAAGTAACTAATAAAAAATAAAAGTTCTCTTTATTAACATTTTTATTACAATAAAAACTAAATTATAAAAAATGCCAGTAATACTCTGTAATAAATATGGTTCTTAGATTTTATGTAATTTTTAACTCATTTTGTGCATTAAAATGCATTTGAATAATATACAAATTATTTAATGTTATGCCAATATAGAATATGATCAGATTTTGGTGCAAAATAAGCCTGCAGCAGAAAATGTTTTTTCTGAACTTGTAGGCTTAATTGTTAACAACTGATTATAAACTAGATCTAAATATCTATCAGGTGTGTTGTTGTTATAAAATGTTTTTATTTCATTTTGCACTTTTTTAAAAATATTGTTTTGCATTTTGTATATTAATTTTGCTGGAATAAGATCATTCCTTAATTATTTGATGAAGACATTCTTTTAATGAAGATGCATTTAGTGAATCTTCTGTTATAGGCATGGCAACACTATCTTTGTCATCATTGTTACCATTGAAGACATCTAATTTTTCATTACTTTCATGCAGTTGTTCTATTATTTTTATAAGTAATCTAGTTATAGTAGTCTTTGGTATTATATTAAATAAGCTATATTCATCATTTTTATGGATTTTTTTTTTTTCCCCACAGTTATGAAGAAATTGTAAAACATCTGAATAATTAGTTTGTCTTTTTCTTATTCTTATCATTGTTTTTTTCTTATTCTTATCATTAATTCTTTTATTTTACAGCTTATCATACTATTTTATTTTGACAATTCATCTAGCATAAATTTTAATGTAATATCAGCTGTAGATAAGTTAGCATCATTTCAACAAGTTGTTTCCATTGTAACTTTTACAAGTTGTAATGCAGATAATAGATTGTGTAATAAATCTATGTCTATGTTAAATGACATAGATTTATTTGACATTAATTTATTTGGAAATTGATATTAAATTTAATATCAATTTCCAAATAAATTAAACTTTTTCTTATGCAATTTCTAACTTCGTAAAATGCTCTAGCATATCCAATAAACTGTTCTGTCTGGTTTTTAAATCCATTATCAATGATTTTTTATTTGCAAATTTTTTGACTTCATGTTTTTGCGATATTTCATCATTTTTTGTTGTAGATTTTCTAATCATTTTAACAGTTTTGAATTTTACTTATTAATTCATTGATATCAGGCTTTTCCATAAAGTTTTGAAATAAGCAATCAATTATAATAATCATACTTTTGTCATTATTCATTTCTTCATTGAAATTTCATTGTCATCAGAGAAATTTGTCATTCTACTATTTTCTTCATCGACTTCTTATTTGACTAGAGATATAACTTTTCCATAAAGAACTTTCACAACAGCTAATTGAATACCATGGGCAAAACAACTGATAAATTATAGGCACAAGATGCCTAAATTTCTTCATTACTGATACACCATCTGTTGTTATGCAACTAAATCTTCATAATGATTAAAAATTATCAACTTAGCTCTCAATACCTCATCACATTTTTCAGTATTATTTTTCCATGCACTCTTGCAAGACCCAGGTTCCAGAGATTGCTTTTTTCATGTATTGTGATATTCATAAACCAGCATTTTCTTTTTGACATCCCTTCATCAATCATTATGCTCAATTTTGTGCTTTTTTCTTATAGGACAAAAATTATTCCGAAATTTGTTTTTCAAATATTTCTTGCATATTTCATAATCAATTTTCCAACAGTATTTGGATATTTTGGGATATTAATATATCTTTTAAATTTAAGAAGACAGGAAATATCATAAGATATGCAAATTGCAATAAAAGGCAATCCATCTTTAGCTACTAAGCAAGAAACAACAGCTGATAAAGATTCATATATGAGTTTTTTTTTAAATATACAGTTATATTTCCATGGGAATTAAAATCCATTTTTTTAATTAATTATAAATTCTCTGTTTTGGTACTAGAATTAGCTGTTTTTGATTTTAGTAAATTTATTTTATGCATAGTTCTTAAATGAACATGCAGATCATTTCTACTGCTTCCACTTGCTTTAATTTGCTTTCCACAATTCTTAATTTGATATATACCAGCATCTTGTATATATTCAAAATATTTCCAAACGGACTACCTTCTTTGATTATTTTCCATTGAACAACTAAAGAAATAAATTTTATTTCTTTAGCTATTGTAAATTATAATTTTTATGAAATTTTAATTTACAAAATGAAATGAAAATTATTTATTTTTATTTATTGCTCATTTTTTTCTAAAAGAATGTTTACAATAAGAAACATTGAATTTAATTAAAATAATTATTACAAATTTATCAATATTTGGTTTGGGATACTTTCTTAATTAAACAAAAAAATAATAGCAAAAAACCAACAATTTCTTTTGAATATTTTTCAAGATTTCAAAAACTTGCATTTAAAACTAAAATTAAAACTAGTATTAAAAAGATATACTGTTTTATTATAATAAAATGTGATTATTATTGATGAATAAACTATAAAGCATTACATCAGTCAAATGAAAATTCATAAAAAAAAATCTTTAAAATAACAAAATCAGCAATTATTCATATTTAACAAGTTATAATAAATTATAATAATTATTGTGTTATCATTTTACTTGTGCCTAAATTCACGTATTATTTTAGTAATATTCCATAAATAATGTTTCGAATAAATATCTTTATATAAATATAATTTTAATAAGTAATTTAAATTAAAATAATTTCCTAATACTTAGAGGTTAAGTAAGAATTTTTTGTAGAAAAACATTTTTTATTGTATTGTATTTATTAATCTTACAATAAATACTCTACTTATCTTTATATTTCTTGTGCCTTTTGAAGATAACTTGTAAGTACATTTTTTTTTTATTGCACAAAACCATATATATAAAATATGTATATGACAACACAAACAATTGTTTCACTACAATAGTGACAGTTTTAACATTTACATTAAAAATGGTGCACTAATTCAAATTTTGTTCTGAAAGATGTCGCTTTGCAAATTTTTTTTTATCAGTATTGCTGGCAGTTTTTATCAAAAATATCAAAATGCAAATTTTTTAAAAAATATTAGTAATATCAGTAATGGTAAAATTGGTAATGCAATCCTTAACCAAGATCCTTTCTGAAAAACTGGAGATTTGAAATCAAATTGAATATGGATTCTCTAATGTAGTAAGTGACTACTTTACCATAAGGCATCTTGTCAGCTTTAAAGAATAAGTCCATAAAACACATACATATGATAAGTGATGTAATTAGAAAAAAATGCTCTAAACCATGTAGCCCAGTGGTTCTCAACTGCCATTCCGCAGAACACTGATGTTCCGTGAACCTATTCAAGGTGTTCCACGAAATAATTTATTAAATAATTAAGTATTAAATATTCAATAATCGGAATATTTTAATGAAAACAATTTTGCATTAAATTGAACAACTTGACAACACGTCTACTCGTCCTACTCCTATCCACCCCAATGGTTTTTAGTTTTTATTTGTATCTTGTATTCATGAATTTATATTAGTTGAGTCACTGCAAGTGCTTCACCTGTTGTAAGGGAATTTTTCAAATTTTAAGTTTTTACGTTTGACCTTCTATTTCTAAAGCTAAGTTTTGATACAATTCCATATAAATAACCGAAATATTCTACTTCTACTTAGTTAACATTCACTTATAATATTTATATTCCTATTTATACATTAAAATATCTATTGGCAGAGGAACACACTTTTGCTTGTTAGATGTCTAGGGCACACGGTGACATCATTTCTTGAGGTCAGACCGATGTTAAGGTGAAACAGACTATAATTTGATTTTGGATATTAGTTTATTATTTGTTAGAGACAAAAATATTTATTTGCATTGCCCATTCTGTAGTTTATTAATTTTTTCTTTCTTTAGACCATTAAGAAAGATGGTGTTCCGCTATTTTTCTATTAGTACCAAAAGTGTTCCGCCACTACAAAAAGGTTGAGAACCATTGACTTAGACTTATTCCACAAGAAGAAGTTTGGCTATAGTATCAGTTTAATTTGAGGGTAATTCTTTTAATTAGTGTGTATTTGAGTATATTTTTAATAGTATTCATTTAGAACATATAAGTATTTCATTGTTTTAATATTTTATAAAACTGTGTTTTAAATGATTTGTAACTGAAAAGAGCCTGCACTTAAAAAACAGAAGTACTTTTGGACTTATATTTTATAAGACTTTTAATTAACTTACAACACCTGTGTTAGTGCTGTGTTTCATATATTACATTACAAAGGTAATATTCAACAAAAGTAAACCTATCACCAGTGATGATAGATGACTGGACAATTGAAAGAGTGGAAGAATACAAATACTTAGGACAGTATCGTCATAACACAATGAAAACAGATGAGAGAAATTCAACATAAGATGCAGTTGGGATGGCATGTATACAGCAGATGTAACTTTTTAAAAGACAATAAGATAGCAATATGCCTCAAAAAATTCTTTAACATGTGTCTACCATTAGTAAAATGACATATGGAGCCTTACAAAGAAAATGGAACAGAAATTAGTAACAATCAAAGAAGCATAAAAGATATATGTTCACCAAGAGGGACTCTGTAAGACCAACAGCTAGATTAGAGAGCAAACTACTGACATACTAGCAGCAATTAAAAGTAGTAAATGGCATTGGACACACCACAGAGCAAGATACACCAACAATTGATAAACACAGAGAATTACAGAGTTGCAATCAATGTAAGAGAAAAGACAACCTGGTAAGCAATATAAACATTGGAGAGATGATATAAAAAAGGAATTGTTTCCCAGTAGATGCAGACTACACAAGATAGGTACATCTAGAAACAAAAGAAGGCGGCATATATGTCTAGTAGTGGATGAAATAAAAATGATGATGATGAAACAAATCAAATACTATATATTTACTTTGCTTTGACATTATTACAATAGATCCCTAACTTGGATGGTTTCAGATATGTGAGAATGTATCTTTTAATTTTTATTAAATTCCCATAAAACACTATTGAAAAATTCATTAAACAATTACATAAAATATAATCCATGATTAATAATATAATTTTATAATCTAGGATTATGATATGTATTTGTTAAACAATTTATGTTTTTTCAAAAATATCACTTATGGCTTTAAATTTTCTTAGGTATCATTAAAGTAGGCTCATAAATTTCATTTGACCATTTTGTTTGCAAATACACCTATCTGTGTATATCAAATTTAATACACTGATGACCAATCAGTAAAATTTTGCCAAAGTTATCTAAGTATCAAACTGAGGAAGCCCTATATGTAAAATATTTCCTTTTTGGTAATCATTATTTGTTTTCCAGATACAACTGCTCATTTTCCATTTGCCATTCATTAACTATCATACTATTTTTGTATTATACATAATTCTTCACTTCTTACAATACAATATTTACAAACATATAATTTTTTTAGAGAAATATGAGAAAGATTATTTTTGAATTTGATTATATACAAAAAAATATCTATTATTTTATTGCATTTCATTTGCAAATTTCACATAATCTTAAATTTCTAATGTGACATGATTAAAAATATCCATAACTTTTGCTGACATCTTTTCACTCAAATAAAAAAATTTTTTTATGATGATAAAATTATATAAAATAATTTAAATTTTCTGAATTTCTAAAAGTACCAAATGCATTTCATATGCTAATTAATATTTTTAGAATTATTTTTATTAAATATGAAATTTTTTTTTTATGTAAAAGTGCCTAATTTATGGATTTTTTACAGTTATTTATTTCCAATGATGAAAAATTCAGAAAACAATTATATAAAATAAAGTCTGCTATCAAGAAATATAATCCAGGCTTAATAATTTATAATTTTTTTTCTAATTTATATTTATGAATTTTTTTCCACTTGAATTTCAAAACAGACATATTGTTAACTTTTTTATCCAACTAAATAATACAGTTAAAAAGTAGATATACCATTGATTGTATTATGTCAATTGGCAAACTCATTATCAGAAAAAGGCATTTAAACCTATTGCAGTATAAACAAAAAACAATGGAATTTAAATATTCTCTCAATTTTTAAAACTGATGAACATGTTTATTAAAGAATATCAAGAAGATAAGTTAAATATATAAATTAATAACAAACCTTTATAACAATGTCATAATATAATGATAAAAATTATTTTATTATTATATCAATAAATTAATGCTAATTTATTGATATTATAATAAAATATTTTTCACTCCACATAGCAGAAAAATTTAATTAAAACTAAAAAGAAAGATAGTAAGATAGTTGACAAAATTATTATTTAAACATTTAGTTCTATTTAAGCTATAAAATTAAGATTATTTAAAAACATTTTTTGAAACATTGTTATAACTTGAAAGCTACCAGAGATATGTTTCAAAAACCTATTATAAAATTATATAACAAAATGTATTCTATTGAATGATATATAAAAGTAAAATAAATAATGCTAATGAAATCAATAAATCAATATTTAAATAAAAAAGAAGAAAATTTTCAATCTTTTTTAACTGATTTCTAAATTAAACACAACAATCAAAAAATTGAAGAGATAAAATTTTGTCAGAATTGAACCAATGACAAGTAAGTAATCACAATTTAATAAAATTTAGAAAAATTTCAGCAGCCATATAAATATAGCTGAGCACATTGTAGTTGAATGTCATATGCAAAGCTCTAATGTGTTAAGCATTGCCATATTTACACAATTTTTTGATTTATGTAAAATTTTTTCAATGCATTAATTTTAAGTTGAAGAACTACTGTATTTGCATTCCATAAAAGCAAATGATATATTTGATTAAAAAAATTCTTTTACTCAGATATATTATTTAAAACAGATTCTAAAAATTATCTTTTATAGAACTAATCATGTGTGTTACACACACATGCACACACGCACACACAGTGAGAATAAGATTGCAGATCTAATTGGTTATTGTAACATATTACAAATCTATGTACTACTACAATATAAACATTCAAATTTAATAAATTTCCATTATTAATGAATTTTCTTTTTTCTTTCTATTAGTCCACTAGATTTAAGATATTTTTATAATTGAGCATTTATATAGATTTTTGTACTTTGTAAATAATTCTGTATAGCATATTTTATAAGAGGGGGAAAAAACACCTTTCCACTTAATAGATTTGTTCAGAAAGGAATTTTTCTACATTTTTTATTTTTATGAAGTATATTTTGTACAATAATTTCAAAAATTTCTTTCAACTAATTATTTTAATTAAAAAGTCGACAAATTTATCAAAAGTTAATACAACAGAGTGTCAATTATCCAAACTAATTGGGACCAAGAGTAGTTCAGATAAATGATTTTTCGGATAATCGAGCTGATAGAAAAATAAGAAAAACAAGTAAATACATATGCTTTATTATTTACATAAGTTATTCTGCTCATTTGTTTAATTAACATCTTAACCTAACATAACTATTTTGAAAAGTAATCACTTAATTTCTTTTGAACTAGTTTTTGTCCTCTTTTAATGTCAAATACTCTGGATTTTCTGATATTGAAAGCTTTTGCAAGAGATGTTATGGTTTCACATTTTTCTAATCTATTTATTATGTTAACTTTGGTTTCAATAGATAAAATATTTAAATTCCTTTTCCCTATAGTGAGCATGTTTATTAGTTGCAGGGTAACTATGCAATATACGTAAACTATACAATAGGTCTCTGCCAATACTTGATACAAACTACTGTCCGATCACCTTAGTTGTATGAGTTTCAGATTGTGCATGTCTTACAAGGAGAGGGTGCGAGGGCCGGAAAACGGATTGGAACGAAACTTATTTCTGTAATAGCTCTTGATTAATATTTTACTGTGTTTTATTACTAGAGGCCAATGCTTAGCCG
>WUQG02005034.1:0-12157 GCA_011317285.2 Androctonus mauritanicus | reverse complement strand
ATGTTTACTGAACATACTGCTGTTGAGTGCTTGCATTAGAAAAAACTTTATATACCTTTAAAAGCAGTCTTGATGATGATATGGATAATTTGTATCATTGTATTATGTCCCATCATTTTTTCTGGATCTGCTGCTATAGTCAGAAGGTGAACTACTTTCACTTCTTGATCTCCATTTTGATTTTTCCTATTTATTTTGTATTTATTTGTTTTGTATTTGTGTAACAGACAATAGAATTTGTTACAAACTCAGTCATACTATATTGTATAACTATACATATAGTTTGAAATGTCTATGACTATTTAGCATTTATTTTTTTGCAATTAATGTTTATATTTTCAATTTTTTTGAAATTTCATATTTGAAAAACTCTCAAACCCTGTACAGTATACAGTACATGCAAAATCAAAATTTTTTAAACTGTTATAGACATAATATAGCTAACAATATTGCTTTGAGGCAATTACCGCCCTCTGGGAAGCAAGAGTAAAGGATCCAGAGAGAAAAGGGGGTGGAAGTTTTTTTTTGTGGGTGGTGTGGTTGGCCGGTTAGAAGGATAGACTGGGCAACAGTGATGAGTGTGTTGGTTTCCTTCTTTTTTTTTGGTTACGTTGGATTCCGATGGGTGAACCGACGGGCATGTAGAACCCTCGTCCAGGTAAATAAATTTGTTCCTTCATTTGACTGTGATCTGTAATTCTGTGACAATATGAAATAACAAGATTCCTATAATTATACCATTAATTACTTTAATGTCAATAACTTTCAGCATCTTGCTTAGAGCTACCATAGGCTTTTAATACTCATAATAGGTTCCAATCATAAAGTTGAAGGATGGGATTTAATAAGTTAAAGTCAGATCCAGACCTCTCCTGAAAAACTGAAGTGTGAATCTCCAGATCCTTCAAGGTGGTAAGAAACTGTCTTATTACAACAGCCTCCCTGTTGACTTCAGCAAATTTGTATTTTCTATATTCATTATACTCATAAAATCATTATAGTTATATTTAACAGCTATAGAAGCCTATTTTATAATCTTCCTTAAAATTCACATTTAAGGAAAAATAAAGAAATGAACACACACATTTTGTTGATTCACTGATTAACAAATATGGAATATTTCATTTACAAAAACGAATATATTTACTTATTTATTTTCGTGACTTCTGCTGCAGCTGCTGCATTGCTTGTCAATATACTTGCATTCACACACACACAAATCCCAGAAATTTTAAAAAGGGAGTTTTCAAAAAGTCCAGATTCTTGAGCTGATCCAAACTTTTGAATTTTTTCATTTTACACTGATGTAAACAATTTTATTTTATATCTGTCTGAGTAGCAGCACCATAAATTATAAGTCAGTATCTAATATCGTGTTAGATACTCTTATAATTTATGATTAATTATATTAGCATCAATCCAGATATATATCTTGTTATTACTCGAATGTTTAAAACATTAAGAAAAAACATTTAAGATTTATTTTCATCTAGAATATATAAGAATGGAATTAATACATTGGTTTAATCATTAAAATATAAAACAAAATAACCAGATTATTTCAACAATATAGACAAAAATACAGTTTTCTATGTAAATATAAAAAATGAAATATTAAAAATATATATATTTTTGTCATCAGAAAATTTTCTAATCCAGAAAATTTTTGTAATTATTGATACTCAAATTCTAATTTACAAGTTTATCATCATCAGCTCATATCAGTTTGAAAACATTGAAGTCTAATAGCAGTTTGCATTATTCATGTTATCTCTCAAGGTAAATAAAAGCGGAATAATCTACACTTATTTGAAATTATCATCGTATTTTATTTGAATTCGAGTAAAATGAGACATTCATATCAGCAAAATTCTTTCGAGTATTTACTTCAAATAACTTGATTACAAATAATTTAATTAATTAAAAAAAGAAATACAAGGCTTAAGTTTAAATAGGTTTACTTCCAGATCAATAAGAACCATGAAATGTAACAGATAAATAAAATTTCAACAAAAAAGACTAATCAAACATAAATTTTTATATTATTTTTCATATAATTTGTATTTGTTGTCTATATAAACAAAATATAAAAGACTTATAATTAAAAATGATTAAAATTTGGCTGTTATTTTGTCTTGCAACAGTCTATTTTTAGAACCATTCAGATATTCAAGATAAATTTGGATCTGTCAGATGGTAAAAAAAGATCAGCTCTTGACAGTTTCAAGGATTAACACATCCATAAATTAGCTTTAAAAAATAACTAATTAACACGACAGATGAGCTAATAAACGTTAAACATTATTAATTCTGAAGAGAAAAGTGATTTCAATAGAAAAACTATATAGATTTATTCTTATTTCACAGTTAGCATTAGTCTTAACATAAAAACAGTAAGACAAAATAACTGCTTTCATGTCGAGACTAATGTAATTAATCAAAAATATTTCAGATTCCCCAACTAATACTTTCTAATTTACTGAATTGAATTAATTAGTAGGTTACGAAAATGAATTTAATGTAAAAGTATTGCAACGATTTAAGAAACAAAAAATCTCATTAATAATAAGTTTTAAGTCATCTCGAAATTCCAGCACGATTTAGAATATTAGATTTAAAATAATATTAACTGAATAGAAATTAACTTCTACATCAGACATGTTTAACAGTGTTTAATCTTCTAATTCATCAAAATTGTTATTCATATTTATCATATTAATTTACTTTTTCTTAAGAAAAAAAAAATTATCCATTATCTAACATCAAATCTACCACAGCATCCAAAAATTCAAAAAATTTTTTCTATCAGGTCGTTGTGCTGAATTATTCAATGATGTATTTCAAAACACATGCATACAATGCAATAACACAGAAGATAATAATAGTAGTAATAGTTTTTATAGCTATCAATTGGCAACAGGTCTATTCTGTGTCCATTACATAAAATTTTCTCGATTATCCATTTTTAAAATATATATATTTGATATACATTTGTATAGTAATATGCATTAAATCAGCATAATATATTACTACCAATCGATATTCACAGAAAAAAAAATTTATAGGCCTATATAAAGTTATGCATATTATTATTATTAAAGAACTCGATCAAATTTTTTACCTGTTTTGTAACTCCTGTGCAGAAATTTACCGTTTACTAAATCGCAATCTAGTACGATTTTCTAGTTTACAACACAGCATTTACCAGAAATTTCATTTTATTGACAAATTATCTGGTATAAAGTTGCGATGTAGCTGACAGTATGTTTGTTTTCACGACCTTGCCAAGCTACGTGCTTACACGATCAATATACTGTATATAAAGAAATAAGTTAAAAATACATTAGGAAAGCAAAAACTAACTAGTCGATCGTTGGCAATTGCTATTCCCCGAGAAATTATTCAAAAATTCCTTCGTCATTAACATTGATCGAAAGGATGCAACGAGTGAGTAAAATATTCCAGAAAGCTCCGATTACGTCATTAACAATTTTTTATTTCGATCACGGTTAACGAAGCCTTATAAGCAATTTTATCGATTTTTCTTTACATATTTAATTTTTAACCGCGAAAAATAAATATTGCGACACGCGGGGCATAATATGTAAAAAAAAAAATATTTAAATATCTAGATTACTTACGAAGTATTCTGCAAACGACGCCGCAATGACACAAAGAACACTATCTAAGAACGTCACTCTCTCTTCTCGCTGTCGACCAATCGACGATGTCCTGCCTCCCGTTCTCTGGTTGGCTGTTGGCGGTAACGTGACGAAGGTGTGTCTGGAGCAGATTGTTTACAGATTTCGCTAGTTGTTACCACGTGCTCGGTGAACAGGATTTTAAAGGTTTTTCGATACTGTATTTGCGAAATAATCGTAACAACATGAAGTTCAACGAATATAATCTAGCGCTCTGTGGCTGGCGTTTACGAAATTCCTCTTAAATTTCAGGGGAATCGTTCTAATGTCGGATGATCCTAGGCAATTCGCATAAAAATAAATTATACAGAGGGCTTTTCGGAGAGAAATTGAGAGAGTACATCATTTTTATAACTCGATCTTAAACTGCGACATCATACGCTATCAGTATGTAACAAGTGACACGATTGGACGTGTTAAATTTGCATACGGTATGGGTAAAACATCATTAACATGGAAGGCGATTGCGAAAACCGATGGAAAAAATACAGCAGCGTTAAAACTACCAATCCTATGTATTCAATGTAGCGTAACTACAGTATGGATGATAAATATGATGATAAAGGGGAAAAAACATCCTGTTCCTTCCAATCGACAGCATTACACCTCTCGAGGTAACGTGCCAGAAAGGTGACCTTCGAGTTACAAATATCCTCCCTCGGAGCGGGTTAGAATTACATCCGTCCATTTTTGCTTTGGGCAAGACAAACACAGAAATTGACGAGTTCCTTTATTTTCCGTATTTGGGCGACGCCAAATTTTAATAAAAAAAAAAAAAAGAAACGTTCGGATGTTTGGACTTTGGACAGCAGCCGACTCGATTAATTCTCGACAAATATCGACTTTCACGCAGCGAAAATGTGGATGGATACTCCCGACGGCGCGTGCGTGATGTTTTTAAAGGTTATTCCCCTTTGGTAAACACTTATAAAACACAGACAAACAAGTACGGGTTAAACATCATCTTTTACCATTGGTTTGTCGACATTTAAAAAAGTATTTCGAGGACTTTAATTCGCTGTCTATTATTATTTTTAAAATACGCTAGTCGACGCAACTCTTCACTTATTAGTATACAAGTGCAGCAGTGTATATTAGTTACTACGTTCAGCAAACGTTTCCGCAGTAACGTCATGTTATCTCCACTCTCGGTTAACAGTTAAAATGGTTCTTTTAATTAAAATATATATATATATATAAACGATAATAGAAACACTTCACCAGCTGGACAAAATTTGAGAACCGATACTACGCGCTAAAAAGTCGAAGGAAAAATGTCATCGATCGATTGATTATGCAATAATTAATCGATTAGCCAAAACAGAGTAAATTATCTACGCTTCAAATAGAAGAACTAGCGATTTTGGGACGTTGGGAAATTATTTACAAATTTTTAAAGTATTAAACTTACCATTGATCCGATATTCAATTAGCTGATTATAATTGATTTTCTAGTTAAATGATAACATTGATTAATCGATTACCGGTTTGGCGTAAAATGTTTAGCAAGTTAATTACGATTAAAGAGTAATATTTACTAATTTTCTGTTAAATATTTTAAAAAAAGTAATGGCAAGCATGCAGTTTTCAGACATTAAACCGTCGATGAAGTTTGAATTTCAGTTAAGCTAATATTATGGGGTACGAAGTGCTAACCATCGGTTGTGGTTTTTAATTTTATATACGTACAAACTCGACTAACAGCTTTTCACGGATAAAATAAAAGTGACAGGTTGAGAATCTTCAGTATGTTTCCGACGGAAAGCTAATCGTACGTCGAGACGTAGAAAATTGTACAGTATCGGTTCCTCAGCTACTAACAACTACTACAAATTAAATTAATATATCCTGTGGAGGGACGGACGATCTACAGGATACATTAATTCAACACTAGCCAAGAACTTCCTGTCCGTCCGTATATGCTGTACGTTCCAAATCGTTTAATTCGAGAAGAAGCGCGTTTCGGTCTACCGGAAGAGAGTTATTAGTTGATCCGGATTCTTTCAGCGGAATTTAACGTAAAATATTCGGTTAGAATCGACGAAAAAATTCACACTTTCGCCGAAAATCGGGTGGTTTGGTTGGACTAATTCCAGATTCGGTCTAATTCTGGAAATGGGGAATGCGGGTAAATTAATAGCCATTTTATTTTTAAACGCGCTTACCGTGTTAAATGCTCGGAATAAAAGCGGTGCGGTATGACAGAAAAAGCGCGTACGCGTACAGTTGGGCCAAGTACCAGTCGTACGTGTCCCTTACGTCCTAAGTCACGTTTCACGGGCAGATAGACGACACTGTCGACGCGGGTGGCAATATAAGATAGATTTATTCTGTCAAACGGGTAGAACAGGTGGGAGTACGGGTTGGGACGAACAAGGTAGTGGCGTGAACCGGATGTGTACGATCTCACACACATTCCATTCGAATGACTAATTATTTTAAAATGATGTATTATTCTTTCGACATATAGCATATACCAGGCATCGATTAAAAATGGTTAAGTGATTCGACACTCTTCCATTTTTTGTCATATCCTATTTGTTCGGCCTATTCCAGCGCCTGTACTGGAGCACCAGGTCGGCTATTGGCTGAAAGATCGGATTAACCAGACGGGCCCCTCTCGAAAAAATGTGTAAATCCGGCTCTTGCAGGTGGTCTAACGTTTAACCGACCTATTTTTTTTAAGGAAAGCAACCAGTCTCCTGATTATTGATGGCTGTCGGTTTTATTATTGTAATGGATGACTGGGGGGAAAATATTCATTACTGCCATCATCTAAGCAAATTTAGATGACTCAGCCGTGAAAAACTTTCCTACATTGTAATTTTCGGCAGTCAAAATTAGTATTTTCCTATATACTTAAATCTGTTTGGTATAGAGAACTGACACTAAACAGACATCCACCGTCATCCACCCTCATCTATAGGAAACCATGATTCGTCCACTAGTCCATGGCGGTTTATTTGGCACACGTAATGCGATTAAACTGCTCGGAAAATATTGGCCAACCATAAAATTAACTTTTCAATCGCGCATCTTGTTCGAAGATCTTATCCTTAACTATGGCCAATCCAATTACGCTACATCAAACACATTTTACTCTTACTAAAAGAAAAAACGTGTTACTTCCGTAAATCAACTTATTCTATCGATACAAAAATAGTTATTAATAAAACTAGTCGACCTTGTAAGTAGGTAAACACATCCTTAACCCCATTCACCTTTGGCGCAGAGCCGCTCTGTATTTTTAGTTTTCGTTAACCGCCACCTATCAACCGTCCCTCAAACTAAAAACACCACTTTAAAATCAAAACTTCCAAATTTATTCCATTCTTATAAAATATAATATTCTTCGTAGGCAATCATATATATAAACAGATAACAATTAAAAACTGGTCTGGTACGTAGTCTCTCCACTTGGACGGTACGGCCATCATCTATTCCACAAAAATTGTCTTCGCTCGGTCCGATCAAGGATGCTCCCGACCGATCGGCTGGCCGCCATAAAAAAACAAACAAACACAGTCTTGGTCCCAACTACCAGAGTGATGCGGTCTCATCCGCGTGAGGATGTCTCATCTGCATTATGTTCAGACGTATCCGCCGCTCCTTAAATTCGCTATAGCCACTTCGTACGGAGGAGGACTCTGATCGTATCCGTAGGGCTCTTTTTTCACTACGATGTCGTAAGCGGGTGGTGGAGGAGAAGGCGTATTCGTCGGCGTACCTGGAATCACCTGATAAGTTGGTGCAGACAACGACGACGTCGAAATGACATGAATCTGGAATTTAAGAAAATATAAAAATCAAAAATTGATACAGAAAAAAGCCAGGTGGCGCTATTTTCTCCATTGTTCAGTTTCTCTTCAATTTCGATATATACCTTGGATTTATATTATCGATGATGTATATAAATTACGAAAAAATTGATTAAATCGCCATATTTATAAAATATTCGTTCCTATCCTTACAGAAAACATGGCTATTACAAAAAAAAATTTTTGTTCGATATAAACATTGAAAAGTTTTTCAACGTTAGGCTAGAGTCAATTTACGCAATTTTAAATAAAATTTCACGTAAACGTGGCCAGATGGCGCCACCACTCGGGAAACACTAGCTCCATCTCTTGTCAAAACATACATTATAAATCTTTATAAAAAACGAATTGCCTTACTTGTTGTAAGTGTGGATGGTCCCGTATTCTTTCGGAGTCGTCTAACGATAACGTGTCTTCTCTTAATTTCTTTTGACAACAATAACATAAAAGGAACAGTAAAAACGTACTTCCTCCAAACATGGCCCTAAAAAATAAAAAAAAAATCAGTGTATCGTATATGTACTGTTTAATTATCGTATACCAACTCTATTCCGCCCTCCACCTTATCGATAATCCGTGGAACCGTCCGGCTAGGGGCGTGGTGCCTTTTCGATCCGTCTCTGGTGATTGGAGAATTATTTTAATTCTCCGAATACCGGCATCACTAATTGAATTTTAATATTTTAAACAAATGCCGTCCAGTTCGTCTAATTTTTAATCCCGGCAATTCGAATTATATGGCGCCACGTTGTTTAACATGGCGTCACAGTTACTCGCCGCCCACAGCGCCCTCCCGCAGCCAAAAAACTGGACATCATCTTCATTAATTACTTAAAGATCGATTAAAATTAATTACGTTTTCTGGCATTTTAAGTAATCATTTGTCAGTGCTTAAATGTTTATATAAAGAATTATTTCATTCCGTTTCGTATCGATTTTTTTTATATTCTTAATTCAGTTATCTGGCGTTAATATGTAATTATCCGACAATAATTAAAGTAATTGCCGCCGTAATGACGCGTAGTATATTCTCTGGAGAAATTTTAGCTTATCGATTTACTGCAAGAAAAAACACGCGATTTTTGATATTTATCGTAAAAACGGCAAGTATTTCGTCTGTCTATATGATTAAAAAAAAGCTATACAGGCCTATTACTTCCACTACTGTAGTAGCGGCGGTAATCACGTGATACATTCTCGATATAGCGATGACAAATCGATAGATCTACGCTCGTACTTCTCCCCTAACTCCTCCACTTAAATAATGAGAGTTTTGAGCCAAGAATTAGCGGTTTCGGCTTCTCGACAATATTTACCGTTTAGAAGGCTAATAGCAGAAAATAAAACCGGATTGGAGCTAAAAATGAACGAAATTCAAAAAGGTTTAATCGAACGAAGTCGAAAATTAAAAAAAGAGTTGGAAGTAGAGTACGCCGACAAATGTAGTTAAAATAAACGATATAAACTCTAGACTATTCTAGTGAACGGGTTAAAGTTCCAAATACACTTTTAAAATACGATTAAGAACTTCAAAAAAAAAAAAAAAAAAATGATGATGATATTTCACAGTTATCTAAATCATAGAAGTTGGGATAAAATAAACAATCGAAAATTTTTTTTTTTTTTTTTGTTTATAGTCGCTCATCCAAATTCTATCAGTCCAAAAGAACTTGGTGAAACTGCCTTTTTGTTCCAACCTTTTAGAAAACATTATTAGGAGATCAATCTCTCTATTGTAAACGAAATATTTACAAAAAAATTTTTAGAAAAACTGGCAACTCTTAGTCTTGTTAGTTCATAGCATCGATGGTTTTACCGAATGATAAAAGAAAAAAAAAAAATTGCAAAGCTGGTAAAGATTAGCAATACGGGTGATAGCGTGATATTAATGATTTTACTATAATCATCGTAGATTACGACTGATTGCCGATCGAACAGAAGTTGAACAAACAATTAAAAACTATCGACAATTGATTAGCACGCCATAAAAACAAACACAGTCTACGTAAAAATTGCTAAACCAAAAAACACGATTCCGAATCTGTGGTATCAGTCAGAAAATTTCCCTTCAACTTAGTAATAAAGTAAACCTATCCGATGTCATAGCAACGTCCAGCCATCGACTTAACGCTATAAACAAAAATTGTAAAGCGTAGAAAAGGCAGAGAGGAAGGAAAGGTTCACTTACCACGCTAAAGGAATATTAACACTGCCGATGGCCGGTCTTTCCGTCACTTTCCCGCTACCCATGGTGTCAGCAGCCAGAGCGGAATGTTCCAGCTGGCCAACTTTAAGTCCGGACAGGTGAGACATTCGACGTCTCACCTGCCACCGATCATCCAATGGCTAGCCGGCGCTCCGACCGACCACCCCGCCTTCGATCGGATCAAAAATTATGCAAAAAAGTAAAAAAAAAAAACAGCTTCTACTCACAGAAAGGTGGTGACAGAATTCGAACCAAACAAATCGTTTCCCGTCTCGTCCATTTCACCTCCTGTCAAATTATAAGGAAATACGCTAAGAATCGAAAGGTCAAAGGAAACGGCATTTATCGGGAAACGCAGTGACGTCAGATTATTTGGCAGAATTAGGAAAGAAAAAAAAAAGGAAAACGTTTAAAGATAATGTTACTGAAAAGAAAACGCGTCATTGGAGATTTATTGGCTAAACCGAAACTCTTTAATTCCGATATTATTAACCGGATAAATCCGACTTGGAGTTTTAAATTCGTTGGCGGATACAGTAATTGAAAGTGACATCATCGAGACGTCATTGGAAACGATTGGCAGAAAATTAGAAACACGTCGTTTGGGAAGGAAGTGAAGAAATCGTGGGAATTCAATGACTTTTATGATTTTTTACCCCACGAAAAATTTGCTTTCCACACACTCGATACTTATTACAATAATTTCCTCTGTCGGAGTTTGTTGGCGTTTATCGACTGCGAAATTAAAAAAAGTCTGATTACTAAAACATTCATAACTGGATATAAATCTTTCTAACTGTTAATTGTGATTAATGCTGGTTTTCTGAAATAAACGAAGAAAAAATAGCGAAAGTTATGCTTAAATGGATTCCTACAGTAAGGACAATTATCTTAAAGAACGTTTATACGCTATCCAGTTTAACTAAAACATTCTTCCATTCTGTTAATATTTTTCGAATTAAAAACAGATAATATTTAATAAGAAAGCCGAAGTTTCCTTTATAACCAGAGTTGATCGAAATGGAATACAATATAAATCAATCGAAATATTTTTAGCATATTTTTTCAGATCACTGTTCATTCTCCCTGATATCTGCATGCCCCTAATAATAACATTTGCACTTGTTTTTAAGAAATTTGAAAGTGATTTTCTCCACTAAAGATAATCTCATTGCTACATTATTTAACATTTGAACATTATTTATCAAACATCTCAAATGTTCTCTTGCATATCTCCAACTATTAGTTGGAGTTTTATGAAATTTAGTCCTGATCGAATGTTCGAAGGCGATTTTCATGACTCATCAATCAGTCCTTTCTTTTTGACCATTCAAAAATGTCGTAAGTTCGAACTTTTAATACTTATGAAAATAATTGGCAGATTTTTATGACATTTAGCATTTAGATTACGTTATTGAAGATTATTTTGATGACATATTTTAATCCCATATATTTAATCATTCTAAAATAAACGAGTATTCTTTCCAGGAGGTTTGATTCTGGAAAAATCTTTGGTGAGAAGTTATTCTGTGCGTTTCATAGTTTATTTTAATGGCAAAATACGATCTTAAATCTTCCGGTTAATCCCATTATTGGTGTTTTTGTCAACAGATGACACTACTTTCTAATCAGTGATGATTATAAAGTGGCAGGTTATAATAATCCTGTCACAGGTTGCCTACTCCTGCAGAGGGGTCAGCCGGATAGTGGAGGATAGGGATGGAAGAGCCGGACCTGAACTTCATAAATAATATTTCCAAGAAATGGAAACCGAGAATCGTATCTAGAATCTCTAGAGTGAAAAGCCAAAGAATTTTCATCCGGCCAGGCCAGCTCCATTATGGGTTATTTTTGTCAACAGATAACAGATTTGCCCACTTTTCATTCAGGAAGAATACTAAGTGGCGGGGCGAAACAAGCACTTCCACAGGCTGCCCATCCCTGCGGAGGGGTCAGCCGGATGGTGGAGGACGGAGATAGATGAGCTGGCCCCGAACCCTATGATAAATATTTTCAAGGGGTGGGGTCCGAGACTCGAACTCGGGTCCTCCAGTGGGGAAAGCCCGAAACGTTTCCCTCTGGAGGACCCGGGATTATGATTTCCAATATCCATAATGTAATCGGCCAATCCGGCCGATTCCATTATGGGTATTGGCTAACCTGTGATGGGTTCTAAAATTGGCCTCCATCAAACATGTCGTGCGATTCGATGGCTTAACTAAAGCATAATCTAACGTTAGTCGGATGGCAACGATGGAAGCGTATTGTGCTTCAACCCTGGAGGATCGTCGGCCGGACTGGCCGCGTGGAAACGCTTTGGCTTTCCACTCTGGAGGACCCGGGTTCGAGTCTCGTGTCCCATCCCTTGAAAATATTTGTCAGGGGATCCGGGCCCGGCCCGTCGATCCCCGTCCTCCACAATCCGGCTGACC
>WUQG02005023.1:0-12157 GCA_011317285.2 Androctonus mauritanicus | reverse complement strand
AGATTGAAACATTTTAATGTTATTTTCCCCTATTTTTTGCCGGAACCAGAGAAAAAGAATGTTAGATTGAGGAAAACATTAGATCGACGAATGTTAGATCGAAGTTTTACTGTATATAAAGTATTTTTGATTTATCACATCAATTTTACCACTTGGTCATTGGGAATTTCATTTAAGAACATATTTGAAGGATTAAAATGGGAGAGTAAAATTCTCACTAAATTGAAATGGAATCTATATTGATGTACTTTTAAAACACAACAATTGCATTATGTGTATTTTTATTCACATTTTTTGTATTTTTTACATTACTACATAGTATAAATATTTTTTACTGTGATTCTCTGTGTGACTTATTATTCATATATGAAAGAAAGAGAGTTTATAGATTACAGATAAAATAAATCCCTTAATAAATTGCAAAAGTGATATGATGATAGGTCTGTTAAATGTGAATTCAATTTGAATAAATTACTTATATGATTTCTATATTATCTTACGTATAACTTTTA
Organism: Androctonus mauritanicus; assembly: GCA_011317285.2. Lineage (NCBI taxonomy): Eukaryota > Metazoa > Arthropoda > Arachnida > Scorpiones > Buthidae > Androctonus > Androctonus mauritanicus. Next base: position 11,645 of record WUQG02005023.1, on the reverse strand, counting down.
ATTACATCATATATAGATAATTTGTCACTAAAATGTGAACTTTAAAACCCTCAAGTTTCAATTGGTGACAAGATCAGACAGGCTTAATAAAATCTTTGAAGGTTTTATATTTACATTTTAGTGACAAATTATCTATTTAAAGAACTGTTCTCATGATCATCTCTACATTATACATATACTATTTCATCAAATTAATTTATTAATTTGCATTTCAAAGCCATTTTCTATATAAATATTAGTATAATGCTTGAAACAGTATAGCATTTTAATCCAAAAATATTAGAAGAAAAAGTGAGAATTTTGTTATAAAGGAACAAAATTATTTTCCATAGTTTTTTTAAGTTCAATATTCACATTTTTTTCAAAAATGCAACTCTAACTGATAATGGCTGAATGAATGGTCAAAAACATTATTAATTTGTAATAAATTACCTAATCTGTTGGAGGTGCTTCTTTTTTTATCATTAAAGTTGTTAACATAGATCTTTATGCTGAGACCTTTTAAATAATTAAATAGCAAATGTCTCTTATTTTTCAATTCTGAATGGTTAATAATATAACATAAAAGATTAACTTTGACTTGGAAATGATCCAATACTATATTTAAAATTATATAAAATGACATTTGACCTCTGATTGAACTTTAGGAACATTTTATATGTTGATAATTTTAAAAAATATATTACATTTAATATATATTAATATTTATTTTTCTTTTAATTATTGCAACATATATTATAATAATATTCTTTTGTTAAATTTTAAAATGCATTTGACTGTTTTTGAATTTAAAGAAATTTTTTTGTATTCAATTCTTGAATTTGAATTGAAGATCAGACAATTTGACAAAAACATTTTTTGTGTATAATTTAACTTAAATAAAATGTTGTATATTGTTTCTGCTCTGACTTTTTCTAGAACTATAAAGACGATGAGGGTAATAATAATACATATGTTAATAAATAATACAACTACATTTTTTAATTTTTAGATTTGTTCAAAAATATGAATAAAAAGACACCAAATACTCAAGGAATAGTCATCTATTGTTTTAATACATCAACTGCATATCTCACCACTGAACATTAATTTTTAGTTTTGTTTTAATTCTTTGATCTCTATAAATGCATTGATAACATTTATCTCCAGAATACACTTAACTGTTAGGTTTGGCCATTATTATTTAAAGAATTCCAGAAATAATCTTATAGTTGAATGCAAAAAAAAAAAAAATTAATAATCTGGAAAAAACTTAATATTGAAGAGTGAAATTAACAGAAAAAATTAATAATCAATTGTCAAAGAATAAATAATATAAAATCATTAAGATTTGCAAACTATAATATAATTTATAAAATATAAAGTTCTGATACGCAGAATATATTTATTGAGGAGAAATGGTTTTCAATCTTTAAAAGATCATCAGTTCTTAAAATATAATAAACTACATAATAGCTGCAGGAATAAAGATCTTTTTTATTTACTGATCTTCATTTTGTACTAAACTGTCTCTGTTGCTACACTGTGTGAATAGTTACTCTTAGAGCTTCAACCCAACCTAGGATTTTTACAGTATCCATCAATTTTTTTTACTACATAAAACATATAAAAGAACAGATACTACTTCAGAATTGTTGTGTGCATATTTTATTATTCATAATCAGAAATTTATATATTTGCACCATACAATATCTTGCTTTATTCACAAAAAGTATGAAATGCATAGATCATATTTATTGATTACTCCAATATACTAATTTATGGCAGAATTCTATGCAAAACTATAATATTGCATATATAATAACTATAATGTAAAATAAAATTATAGTCTATAATATTGCTGAATATGGAAAATAGATATTTAAAAAGCCTGAAACTTTCTTGATGTATTCAAAATATATATACTATATATTTAAAACTAAAGTGCTATAGTCAACTTGATTTATCATATATTTTAATATAAGATGTGTTTCAATAGCCATCAAAATTTTAATATATTTTAAACACAGTTTTTTATAAATTTGTAGTTATAACTGGCACATTTGTAAAGTTGCAATTAATAAAATATTGTGGTATCATATTAGTTTTATTATAAAATTAATATACATGCCTGTCTGTGACAGACAGAGGTGAGCTATATCAAATTAAGAGGCACAAATATTTATATCAATTTGATCACTATCTGAACTATTAAATAATCAGTCTTCAGCATTTGTTTAAGTGGAAAATTTATATTTTAATACTTGTTACAGATTTTTCACCTTAATAAAACCATCATCGGCTTAATTAATTGAACTACAATTTTATAACTAATTGAGTACAACAAATCGATTAGTTATAAATTTGTAGTTACTGATGATGGATTTATTAAGCTGAAAGATCTTTAACAAGTATTGAAATATAAATTTTTCACTTAAACAAGTGCTGAAGACTGATTATTTAATAGTTCTAATAAGAAGCGAAAGTATATAACATATATATTGATCATTATACTTTTTGCCAATAAATGACGATACTTCTCAATCTGTTGTTTATTAAATGGGTGAATTGAGGCTCTTTCATAGGCTATTTATATCAGTGAAAGGCAAACTGTTGACAATGGTAGTGAAAGTCCACCTGAGATCAACAAATATTTTCCAAGGGATGGGACCTAGATTTGATCTCATGTTTTCTGGATAGAAAGCTATAATGTTTCCACATGGCCAATCTGGCCAACATAAAATTAGATTAAATATCTGTTGAATTTTGGATCATCATAATGGATCCATAATTTTGAAAAATTCCCATCAGAGTCAATAGTCCCAAAACCCTAGTATTGATTTTCATTGAAATAAGACTAATACTAAAAATCTATCAAATTTGGTGCTATTATTTTTATTGATCCCCTTTTGAGTAAAATTTTTCAACCAATATAGTGAAGAGATATTTTCTTCATATAAAACATTCAAATACTCAAGAAATAATGATTTTTAAAAATTTCCATTAGCTAAATATAGAAAATTTAATTTTCCTCTTCAGAATGGAATCCCAATTGCTTGATTTTTACATACCAATTCAGTGATCTCTCTATAATATCTCCAAATTTTGGCTTTCTGGTTCATAGGGATGTACATAAATTCAGAGAAACATACATGCATATATGACCCATAAGTATTTTATATATCTATATAATAAATTTTCTAGATTAAAATGGTTTATATGATTATTTAATATTTATATAAAAGGCTGTCATGACTCACAGATTATGCATCATTTCTCTAAAACAGTGTTTCTCAACCGCTGGTCCACGGAGAAATTTGACCGGTCTGCGAAGAATTTTTACCTGTCCATGTTAAAAAAATTTTTTATTCAAAACCAAAAAAATATTAATAATAAAATTTTAATTTATAAAATTACAAAATAAAAATATTTTTAACTAATTTTAAATTTAAGTACAAGAAAGCAATGAAAATATTAGTCCCCTTCGCTACAACATATTTACATGAAGCAGGATTTTCGTCTATGATGGTAATACAAAATAAATTTAGAAATCAGCTTTCAGTTATTTCACCACTCCAACTTAGCTTGACTAATTTAGAACCCACAATTGAAAAGTTAACTGAAAAAGAGCAGCAGCAATCTTCTCATTAACATTATATGCCAAATAAACAAAAATTATCAATATTTAATTTTTAGTAATCATAGAACTGATTTTTTGTTGTGTTCCTATATGCAATGATTTTGTGATTTTTTTTTAATAATTTTCTGTGATTTTTGTCAAAGGTTTATTTATTTATTTATTTATATATAATAATTACAATAATTACTTATCTTTAAATATTGTAAGTAAATGATGATAAAAATGTTACAATTAACTTATGTAGTAGTTCTTTAATACCAAGTAACATTCTTTTGTTAAAAAAACCACCGGTCCATGAAATTTTTTTACAAATTTTACCAGTCCGCAGGCCAAAAAAAGGTTGAGAAACAGTGCTATAAAGCACATAACAATATTTGCAAATACAAAAATTTTAAATTTTAGTTGTAACAAATTTCAAAAAACACAGTCTAATAGATTTAATATATACATGAATTTCTCTAGTTACAAACATTCATATTTATGAACAGGAAATTTCATTTTCAAATTTTATGAAATTTCAAAATCTCTACAATAATTTTAAACAATATGATAGCAGAATACACTAGCAATCAATATTATGTAAAATTGCACAACTAAATCATTTTATTATAGCAATATTTCAAAATTGCAGCAATTATACAAAAAAAAATTCACTTTATAAATCGGAACTTTTTGTTCAAATCTGTGAAACAAGAAATTTTTAATTGATACAACTGTGAAATATATTATAAAACACAATATATAAAGTTATTTTAACATTTTCAGGGCTAAATAACAACAGTATCTGAGTTACAACAAAACTTATGTTCATAACTAGAAGAACACATGTAATTACTTAGAATATGTTAAATAAATAATTTATATGAGATATAAACAAGATTATGTTATATTATAATTATATATATATTATTATATAAATAATAAATAATAAAATTAATATTTTCCATCATGAAAATAAATGTTTTTAATATAAAAAGAATTGCATTTAAAATATTATAGGTGATTACATATTATTCCTGTTAATGCATATAAAAAGCTTTCAAATTTTAATTGTATTTGCAAATGTTTTTTTTCTATAATAGCATTTATATGTTACTGATATCAATTTTACAAAATAGATTGAAAAAGTTTACAACTTAATATCCTGGACCATTTTTATTATTTAATCATTTAAATAAATTGACATTAAAAATGTTTAATATCAATGATATAATATTTGCATTTTTTTTTTTTTTTTTTTTTTTGCCTTTTATTTTATCTATTTTGAAATGATTATTACTAAGTTGAATATATGTGTTATGCATAATTAATATTCAATTTAATTATTAATTCAAAATATGATAAATTGAAAACTAAAGAACAATATGATTAATTGAAATAAATTGATATATTGATACTATGAAGAATAGCTTTTCTTTTGGAAATGAATTATTACTGAATTATTATAATTCATTTTCCAAAGAATAAAGGAAATTTTTTAAAGATATTAAATAAAATTCTTCAATAATAATTCTTGTATCCTTCAATAAGTAATTTAAAAATAGATATATCAGTCTATTTTAAATAATTGTGTTCTTTAGAATATATCAATTGATACCAACAAATCTAAAAAAATGCTATGATAAAACTATTATTCATATTTTAGTCAAAAAATTAATTAATTATCCAAATTAATAACTATTTTATACAATTTCACTAAACTTTAATTTCTCTTTAAGTTGTGTTGGATACTGAAGTTCAAAATATCATATAAATTTTAAAAATTCATATGGTATTTAATAACATGTTAACATTCAAGCAAAATTTAAAAATTTATTAAATTATGAAGAAAATCATAAAAAACTCTACAATAAGATGCACAAACTGATAATATTAATATCAATCTGCTAATGTTCAGATAACATATATACAGTAAGATCCTGCTTAATGTAGAAGATATGTTCCAAAAAAATCAAGCACTAAATGAAAGAGTGTTAAAACAAGGTCATCTTAATAACTAAATAATGGAGATAAGTGAAAGAGGACAATGAATAAAAAAATATATACTTGCCATTTTTTATTTTATTTTGTAGTATGTATTATTATATTGTATTACATCAATTATAGATATATTTATTGCTAATATCAATTTGTATTCATAAATCATTTGTTAAAATCAAAAATATTCAAGTAAATAATTTATGTTGGTGATGAGGAAAGTTTTTCTTGTTTGACACTTTTTGTTTTTTGTTAAGAAGTCATAAGTCATCTATGGTCATTTGTCTTTTCCTCTTTCATTCAGCAAGCAATTGTTGATAGCGAGATATTGCATCCATGACATTTCGCCTTGCCTTTGAATTTCTATCAAAATTTGAATCATTTTATATAAACTGATCCATAATTTCCATAACAATGGCTAAACTTGTTTTGAGAAAATCTGTTGCAAATTCCGCAGCAGACTTTCATATGTATTTCATTGCACTGATACCAAATGTACTGTGAGATGACATAGGAGCATCAAAGCAACAAATTCATGCAATTTTGGATTTATGTGAGTATAATGATTTGAAAAACCATGCCAAACTGAATCAATAAAAACTATAGAATTCGAAAAAAAAAAAAAAAGCATTATATCAAAACAGTGTTAAACAGAACAGTATTAAGCAGGGTCTTACTGTATATATAAAATGTTAATCCCATAATAATGAAACCTTGGTTATCTATAATATATATATAAAAATTAGTAGAACTCAACATAGTGTTTCAGAAATACATAGATGGCTAAGTCTCTTTATTTTTGTTGAATTTCCATAAAACAAGAATGTTTAATAAATTTTCCAATTTACCTTTTTGCAAAAATATTATTTATGGCTATTTATTTTCTTATATATGTTTAAGATATGCTCATAAATTTCATTTAACCATTCCCATTTGTTAATGCAGAAATTTGTATACATCAAATTTAAGCATTATTAGATTTTGCACTTAATTTTTCCAAAAAATTTCTGTGTAAGTCAAGGATCTACTGTAACAGGTTGATGCCAATGCAGAATAGCATTGAAAATCCAGCATTTTGTATAATTTCAATGGAAATTAAAAGTGAAACAACATAAATAATATTCAAGCTATAAATTTAATAAAAGGTTGTTTTTTAAAGGTTGTTAATAATGAAATGAAATGATTCTATACAGAATATATTCTGTATCTGATAATGGATTTTTATGAAACAATTTGAAAGCCATTATGCAGAATAAGTTTATTAAGATATGAAATTGAAATCATATATTGATATATAAAATATGATACAATCATTGATTTAAATAAGTTATAGTAAATTAATTAACAATGAAATCTTTTCTTTGTAAAAGCAAAAATTGAATGTTGCATATAGAAAAATAAATACATATTTCTACAGTTGTTAATATGAAAATTAGTAAAATAAAGGAAACTTATTTTGAATTATTTATTTATCAAATCAAATTTAATAATTTGTTTCGGATGATAATTTATATTAAATTACTTTCTTTAATGCGACATTCAAAAAATGTTCAAAAATTTATTTGAACAATTTTATTTATCAGAGTTTATTATAATTATACTTATATATACCTGTAATATACGCTGAGCTTTCTGTTTATAATCTGAAAATTCTCTTTTTAATGTTTCCAAATTCAAAGAAGCAAATTTATACTGGCTTGCTAATTCCTTATTATGAGCTATAAATTAATTTTAAATAAATAAATTATAAATAATTTTAAATAAAATAAAACAATAAATATTTTTATTAGTTAATATTCTTTTATAAATATTTTTAATACATAAAATTTATAAACTTTAAAAGATTTTTCAGTTCAAAATTCTAAAAGTTACAATTTTATTTATAATCTTTTAAACTTTTTATAAGTTTTTGTAAGATTTAAAAATATATATTACAAAATAGTTTTATATAACCTTTTTCTTCTGCCATAACTTTTTGTGTTGAAGTCAGACTTTCAGAAAGTTTTTGTTTTTCATCCTCTAATTGACTTATTCTATGCATGTTTTCTGCCTGATTTATTAAAATATATTTTGGTATTTTATTATTGATAATATTTAACAAATTAAAAAAATAATAAATACCTGAGCTATTTTATAAGCATCCTTTTCACGATGAAGAGCCATCTCAGTTTCTTGTAATTTTTCTCTCACAGATTCCAACATCTGATTATGCAAACCATTTGAATTATTGTGATCTTGTAATAATCTGATTTTTAAAAATTATAGGGTTTAAATAAATATAAATAATAATTTTGATTTAGTCTTTTTAAATAAAAGCAAGTATTATTTTAAAGAATTTCTATCTTATATGTTGAAATATTAAACTGTATATTTAACCTTTCGTTTTCCATATGTAATTTTTCAACTAGTGATCTTTTCACTTTAAGTTCTTGATCTGCTTCCTGTAATCTTACACGTAAAACTGCTAATTGAGAATCTTTAGCATTTAAACTAGTAGTTAAATCAGTTTCTTTTTCTTGTAATTCTCGAATTAATCGATCGCTATCTGAAACTTGACAATTCCAATGGTCTAATTTCTTTTGCATTCGTTTCATTTCTATAAACACAACATAATTTTTTAATATAAATAATATAGCAAAATATTACCTTACATCAGTGGTTTCCAAATTTTTTGTGTCTGCACCCCCTTTTTCATAAAATAATTGGTATGCTCCCTCATTTTCATATCAGTTTAATTTTATAAATACTTTCTACTTACAATTCAATACTACAAAACAATATATATCATATTTTGTATAATAATTTTTAATGCAATTAGACAAATCTTACAAAAAACAGAATTGTGAGGGACAGAAATGCAGGTCGGATGTGGTGTGTCTCTCCTCACCTCCGAATTTCAGTTTTTTTTTATTGTTGTTATCATTATTTTCTTTACTTTATTATTAGAGGGGAGAATGGAGAAAAGAATGTGGGGGAGAAAAAGAGAGAGAGAGACATCGCAAGGTGACCTGCAATAATATGAAGCCTGGCCCGTAGACTCTGGTCTCCAATCATATTAAATCAAACCAAAGTGTAAATACAGGTATTGTATGACAACTAATATAGGGAACAATAACTTACAAGCATCTTTCACAAAGGTGAAAGGTTAAAAATTGAAAAAGAAGTATAAAAGTGTTTGTGACAAATTTATTCATGTCAGATAAAATGGAGGGCGGATAGAAACTGTCGCCATAAAAGGAACTTTTGATGGATACTACAAAATTGTCATCAAAGGTAGCATTTTAAATTTTGAAGGTGTTATCAACAAAAACAAGAGAAGAACCAGAAATAAATTAATATGCTGGTCAGAGATCCATTGCTCATCTGTTGAAAATTTAGCGAAGTTTCCAGAAACATATCAGTGGCTCCTGAAAAGTATCCGTCGTCCATTTCCAACCAAGGACTTTCTACTAATCATCAGTCATCTGACCATCTCCTCAATTCCTTCTATATTCACATCCTTGTGTGTCCAGCAAGACTTCGAAGCCACATCCTTTTCATAACAACTCTATCCTGTGAACCAGAACTTTGATATTTACTTGGACTCTTTCACTTAAGCTATTGTCAGGAACTTTCTTGTAAAGAAATCTCTTCTCAGCTCTTATGTTTAAATAAATGGAAGCTTAATGTTGTACAGACTGAACTCTCTGAGTTACTGGAGTATCGCCTCATAGCTCATCCTTACCTGCAAATGCACCTTGCAACCGCGGTAAGGCCTGATACCTGTCACCGTTCATCCGACGATCTCAGATGGGAATCCAATAGAATACATGTTTAATATAACATGATATTTAATGCAATGGGTGGGCTTGTTTTTTGGCATAAATTCTATAATATTCCAAACCTACTTGCTAATTCTCTCAAATTCTCTCAAATTGGGTGATATCGCTACTTGCAATTCTTTTTCGATCACTAAACAAGATCAATATTTTGTCTTTAAAACAGATACAGCAGAAAGTTTCTGGATATATGAATATATGTACTGTATAACTCTTTTTTACTGATTCATTTTTTCAACACCAATTTGAATTTCTATTTTGCTTGTCTCAAAAATGATGTTTTTGTTAATTCTTACATGCCCCCTTGCCATAGACTTGTGCCTGCTAGTGGGGTGCACCCCCATAGTTTGGAAAACACTGCCTTACATAAAATATTTTACAATTAAAATATCATCACATCAAAAACAACTATAGTATTCTTATAATTTGTGTTATCATCATATATACAAATATATGATAAATCAAGCACCAAATTCCAGAAAAATTTATTTTCATAATGTTTTCAGCTTAAAATTAGTCATCTTCAATGTTAATTAACAGTTATTGCTATAATTTCTATTTGTATTTGAATATAAAGACAAAGTATAGCAATAACTGTTAATTAAAATTGAAGATGGCTAGTTATAATGAAAACATTATGAAAATAAAAACTTTTTCTTGCAATTTGATGTTTGATTTATCATTTACAACTATATTATTTGTAACACATCACTAAATAAAACTAGTAATTCCAGAAAGAACTAAAATTACCTACTTTCCAAATGTGGCATTTATTTTTCATTTATTTAGTATTTAGAATCCATTGTTTTATGTATCCAGTTTTGACACATTGATTTAGCCAGCATAGATGTCATGATGATGACATCATCTTGGTGACACGACATCAGTATCATTACATCATTGTGATGCCATAAATTGTTGGATTTGGTCCAGAAGTGATGTCATTCAAATCAAGTAAGTCATGTGTTGCCCATACACTGCTAACATTTAGTGCCATCTATTGCCAATAATATAAATTAAAATATTGATAAAAATGAAATTTTATCCTGCAAGATTAAATGATCCTGTAGGATTAATGGATGCAGTGTCAAAGTGTCCCTTAATGGCAGAACATTATTACCAAATTTCATGAAAATCTGCTAATTAATTCAAAAACTTTAGTAGGAACACAGCCAGATGGATAGACATTGTCCCAATCTTATAAGCCTTCATTTCCTTTGGAAAGTAGGCTAAAAATAACAGTTAATATATAATAAGTATTTTTTATTTCTATATTGATTTTTATTAACTCTATCTATCTTAATTATATGAAGTTAGCAGAAAATAAGATGATTATTTACAACTTTATTCATAATGTAATAAATATGGCTTAAAAATTCTGTACATTTATTTACCAGTATATAAAAAAAATTAATTAAAAAAATATATATATGCCTAGAAAATGTTATTTTTTAAATAATATACATTGCTCTAATTCTAACTTGAAATATATATATGTTACGCCCAAACACCAAAATTACACAATGACCAAAAAAACAGCCAAAATGCATTACGGCCAGTTCCAAATGACCAAACACCAATACTCAACATTTCGTTTGTTGGCCATCACAAGGCAACTACAATACGTTGTGGGCAACTTTGCCAAAATCAATACACATTCTGAGTGTTTTAAAATGACCACAGACCATTCTGAAACAGATCAGGGCATCTATTTGTAGTATTATGCTCTGTATTATTAATAGTAGTGGAATTCCACTACTGGTAATGGAATTTTGACTGTTTAGTAGTGTATTGGTAATGGCAACTAATTCATGAAAAAGGAACGACATTTTGGACATGGAACTTCAATTATATGTATTTTTACAATATTTTTATTTTTTAAATCATAAATGATATCTTTCCAAAAGTAAAATTTTTTCTTAAAAATTTTTAAAAGATTTCAACAAGAACACAATCTAGCATTGGGTTATAGCGTTTTGAACTGACAACAATGCATTGTGGCTATTGATTTTCATATTCTCTAATATCTAATAAAGAATATGAATTTTATTTAAAATATTTAAAAAGTGTTTGTTTTCTTGTAATTTATCAGCTAAGATGTACATCCGAGACAAAGACTATCCTTTAGGTATTTGATTCCCGAAGATGAATTAACATAGTAGCACTTTCATAATTTATATAAATATGGAGTTTCAATTGGTTTCTTTATATAATCTGGACTTCTTGGAGTT
>WUQG02005012.1:0-12158 GCA_011317285.2 Androctonus mauritanicus | reverse complement strand
ACCATTGCCTTATTAGCCGTTCGTGGAAAAATCCAGAACGTTGCCCGTCTCCCCGGACGTGGACCGTAAGGTTGGATTTTGGGAGACAAATTGTTAATGCATCATCATCTACAATTCCACTGTTTTTTGAATTTATAACTTGCAAACACATATGCAAAGATAAATCGATACAACAGTCTGTTCGTTATAGTAATTACAGCAATTTTACCACTGTTTAACAATATAGTATTTCTTCATTATAATTTAAAAATACATTCTATTATCACTTTTAATTGAAGATAAATAATTAAATAAAATTATAGTTATATTTATTTTAAAGATAAAATTTAATTTAACCATATTTAACATTTAATAACCTGACAACTTGATATACTGAAATTTATTGATATATACTATTTAATTTTAAGAATATAGAGCTACCTTGAGACTATCGAATATATTGTGCCTTTATTTTTATGGCTGCAAAGAGCAGAATTTATTTTTCTTCTTTTATGTATCTCAAATAGAATTTATCTAAGATTCTTTATATCCTCAAAAAGGATAAACATTATTTATGATTGTCTACATAATTTTTTTTAGAAAGTCTTAAAATAATAGTTTCTATTTTAAGACATTTCGATTCGGTTCTATATAAAATCAGTAATATTGTTACATAAGATATAATTAACCTTAAAACTACAAATCTTATCGCAATCCTTGTCTCTGATTCCTCTGATGTTTTCATTTGTCCATTGATATCGCGTTCAGAATGATTCATAAATATTGTGATCGATTTAAAAACTCAGCCATGGCTTTCATCCATTACTGTTTATAAGTTTTTAATGCATGCGAAGAAGTCTTATCTATAAAATTTTGCTAAATCTTAACTTTGTAACGTTGTTCACAGGTGATATTTTTAAAACTAGCCAAATATATTATAATGTATGAATTACGAAGTTTTTTCTATAATTATAAAAAAATCGTTAGTTCGAACTAAAGATTTTTTTATTTATTTTTACCTTGAGATTACATTAAATTCGGTAACTTTCTGTTTGTATGAAGTAGACAAAATAATCATTAGTCATATCCAAAGTTCTTGTGGTAAAATTTTGTTAATTTATAATTTTGTGTTTAAGATATAGTCGAGTATTTCCGATTATTTCCAACGTATAAAAATGTATTCTTTCAACTGTTTCTTGTGTCTCTCGTCATATGATGGTTATTGATAACGTCCTATTGGCATAGAGAAAGTTTTCACTTGAGATATCTTCAAAGATTTTCAGGTCCAGATCATCAGTTTCTATTATTTGTTTACTGTATTTTAACACTACTTTCTTATCATGTATTGATAACATTATTTCATTCATACTCTTTATTATATTCATATAGTCAACTAACTGTAATGGATAATTTAACTGAACTCAGTTAAAAAATCTGCAATATGCTTAGTTGAAATAACTGAGAAATTAAAAATTGGCGTCGTGTTTTTAAAGTTTCTTTGACCGTTTAATTAAGAAATTTGTGATTTCTCTTTTACATTGCAGAAATGACCAATTCTTCTATCAAATTTTATATTAAAATGATTTCTCTAACAATTTAGATTCTTTTTTTTTCAGTTTTTTAATTATTTGAAACTTTAAGTTAGCCAGTATGGTATGAAACGTATTATAAAGTTTCATTTATCATATCTAAAAACCAAGACTTACAAACATACATTAATTAACTATTAGAAAATTAATAAGAAAGAAAAACGATAAAAATTATCCATAAATCTAATTTATTTGCACTTATTATACTTTAATTTACTTATATAGTCTGTGAAAATCGTGAAAAAATGCGGAAAGTTACGAAAGAAATTTTGTAAGAATTTTTCAAATTGTCATGCAATATCCTAACCGAAGAATACTAATTTTCTTTCAAATTTTTATGCATATAATTAGTTAAAATTAATAAATAAATATTTATATAATTATTATTTATCTCTTAATTAATTTTAAATAGATAATTACGAATCATTCTGATATGGCAAGCAATAACAATTAGCTCAGCAATACAGAAATTTTTCATTTAAAGAAATATTTTTAGCGTGAAATATAAAATTACAGTAGATATCCTTAATCCAATTCATTAATTATTTAATATTTTCATTGATATATAACAAACTTACTTACTTCAAAGACCAAACTCTTCTTCTACTATTTACGCCTACAAACTTCATTCTTTGAGATAATTATAATTACGCAACAATTATCGAAATTTTCTTTTATCACCTCAATTGTTGTCAATTTTTCTGGCATATCCAATATCGTTCATGTTTTTCTTTAGTTTCTATAATTATATTTAGATAAATTTCAAACCCTGATGAGTTCTAGAACTTTGTAATGTTTTCGTTCAAATTTTTACTAGTAAGTTAAAGAGAGTCAGCAATGTGATAAGATATATGTGTCTTGAAACGTAAAAAAATGATTAGAATGTTTTACAGTGTTATATATTCAGTACAGTTATATATATAGCATATTGTATAAAAAATGTATAAAATATTGTAATTTTTTACGTTTCAAAGTACATATATCTTGTCATATTGATGACTCTCTTAACTATACTATTAAAGACTTGAACAAAATTTTATAAATTTATTAGATCATCTGGATTTAAATTTTATATGTTTCTCTTTGTTAAGAATGGTTAATATTTTAACGATTTTATTATCGTAAGCCAATATGAATCCTTACCGAATCTTTTTATTAAAAAAATAATTTATATATAAAGTTTTATAATGGTTTGTCGTGAACATTTTTGTCTATATTTTTTTGATAAGAGAATTTCTAGTAGCACATAATATTTTATCATATATTATAAAAAATGTATTAATATGAATAGATTTGCTAATAAATTACTTAACTGATATCTTTGAAATATAACTGAAAGATATTAGAGAACGATATCCGAATGACAATTCAAAAATTCTGTTGATTTGTGTTTAAATAGAAATTTTCATTTAATATTTGCAAATATTCCATGAAACACGATAAGATTGGCAACGTTACGATCCTACAGGCATACATAGATTATAAACTTTTTCCTGCCATCTTTTCCCCTAAATCCTACAACGAATGACTGCATAATTTTTACTCCTTTATTCTTTTACCAAATCAAACGGGATAGGTAATACTTTCAATGATAGATCTGTTATCTTATATCGTATTGATAGTTTATGTACAGTTTTTGCAAAATTCTTATCCTATAAAATTAAACTAAACACGCATTATTTTTTCGTTTTGTTTAGAGAACACAATCAGGATCTACTGTGACCAAGACCCTCATTGGAAATTTTTCCTTATCCAACAGATATCCTTTGTTCTTTGTTGTTCTCTTTCCGATAGGATCTGTTTGTAATCGGGTTAGAAAATAATTTTTTTCTTTATTCCTGTTATTGATACACTTATATTATATATAGCCCTTCACCGAATTTTGAATTACCAACTTGTCTCCTTCGAGAGGAGATAGAAGAATAAACTTTTATTATTATTCATAATTTATACAGAAAGTAATAACACACCTTTAAATAATCAGTTGTTCAATTTCTGCATATCTTCCATTATTTTTTCCTTATTATTCATTGATTATTAAAAGTTACCCTTTTTTTCCCTGTCTGCGTAAATAGCAAAACTGTAAATACTGCAAACTAACAAGTTAACAATCTTGTAACTGCATATAACAATAATAATTAATAAGGAATCATCTTATTTTAAATTTCATTAATTATTTTATCGGTATTGATAATAAAAATTTACAAAACTGATCTACTTTAAAGATGTTAAGTAATTTAGTAAATATTAATACTCACAAAAAACTGAAAATTATATAGAATAATTTATTTATTTTTCCTACTGATTTTCTTTTCAATTTTTCCAAATATCAGTTTCATTCTTTGAAGTATTTAATTGTAATTATTATCACGTAACTATTGCTAGAATGTTTTGATGAGAAATCACATATTTAGATATAATTTTATAGACCGATTTAATTCGATAATTTTAATCCTTTTATAAATTTTATTTCTGTAAGAAATAAGATTAATAAAATATCAAAAAAAATTGTTTATTCCTTTAAAATTTCAAAATAAATTTTGTTAATCATCTTTTTATAATATAGGATGATTGAAAAGTCTCAATATTATAGGGATGATTTCTTCTTTGCAGTTGATGTGCTAACATGTCTTTTTTTCCAAGGAGAATATGCAGAGACATACTCCTGCCAGTATCAGGATGTACATACAATGTTATGGAGTCCACACAACAGGACTGGCTCAAGATATGACCGAGCAGAGCGCCTGGTCAGGGCGCCGATATTTTAGGGGTGCCAAAGGGGATTGGTGCATTTTGTGTTGTTGTTATTATTACTATTATTATTATAGTAAGACGCAATTATTTTTTACACAATTTAAACGATAAGCAGACTGGTGGCGGTCGCCTGGCCACTCCCTCCGGAAGGTAGGGATTCGTGCAACAATATAATAAACGGTGACATGGAGAAGGCAACAATGTAATAAATGGTATAATCAATAGTAATAGAAATATATTAGTTTAAAGACTTTATTGTACAAAATAATCGGTACACAATAAGTCGATAGACAGTAGACAAAAGGATGACAGAAATATGAAATATTATCATATTTCTGTCATCCTTTCTGTACTTGTTGAAATTAAGTACATTTCAACAAGTACAGAACGATTCAGAGCTTATTGTTGATCAAACGACGAATTGTGTACTGTTTGCGGTTTTATGTGTTTTATGTATGTTGTGTTGGTTTGGTTAAAATTACATGTATTGACTTCTCCGAAATTCAGATATCATTGATATTACTTCTATAATAGTAATACAGCTAACCCTCGTATAACACGGTTTCTTACAACACTGTCAGAAAATTACGGGAATCATCGTATAACACGGTACTTCTATAACACGGGTTTTACTTAACACATTTAGAAAATTGTATTTATTCTGCTACAATACAAAACATATTGATTAATTTTTTTTTAAATCCACGCTAAGGTCACACAATACACACAGAAAATGCAATCATTGGGAAATACTTTGCTAAAATTAGAAATAAATGCAATTTGGCTAGTTTATCGTGAGAGGGATGATATACAGTCTGATTTCGATTTCGATTTGAAATTGAGTTAATTGTCTAGCATTGAGTATTTTGTGTTCCAAACGTTTAGTTCTTTGGATAAAAAATAAATGTTACTTTTCAATAGAGGAATAGAAAAACAAACTTTTGTTCATAATTGCTTTTTGGGTATGTGTTAAAGAACATTTGTTTTTGTAACGGATTAGGTTATAGATTTTGTAAAGAGAGCAAAGAGCAGAAAATACAAAAACATTAAATGCAGGAAATGTTCAGGAAGCGAAGTTTATATTGTTAAAAAGGAAAACGTTCTCGTTTTAACTGAATAACAGTAAAAAAATAGTCATTAAATAATTTTTACATAGGCTATGTAGGGGAGACTGGGGTCAATTGTAACAAAATGTACATTTTTATGGATAACATCTTCAAGAAATGCGAGTATAAGATTTCAAAATATATTTGAGGACTAGCTTTGACCTTTCTTTTGAAGAACAGATATTTATTCTGGCCAAATGAAAAATGTGTTAGACAATATTTTACATTTTCGATATAATGTGTATTGTTACATTTGACCCCGTTCACGGGGGCAATTGTAACATACGCAGGGGTCAATTGTAACAGTCGTCGTAAATAATAGGTACTCTTTTCAACCAATTACTTAAATACCTTTATTAAACAAATTAAGAAGCAAATTTAATACAAAAGAAAAAAATTGGTATATCTTTATTTATTCAAAACAAATCACTAATTTAAGGCAGATTGATCTAAGCATCAATCTGACAAACAATTTATGCATTCATAATATGTTTATCTTTTCATACAACGAAAGGATAAACATATTATGAATACATAATATGAATACATATTCTGTCCATTTTCTACACGTTACATATAGAACCCATCGTTCCCCGGTACAACTATTATTGTAATTATCCAAACAGACAAGAAAGAAAGACTCTTCTTCCGAATCTTCACTATCATTTTCCAAATTAGTCTGTTGTTTACAATTTCGTTTTCCGCTCTCCTTAGGATGACTTTTCTTTCCGACATTCATTCTCTTTTTCGCTTTTTCTTCCAGTGCCAGTTTTTCAGAAGTGCTGATTAAAGTTTTTTTCTCTTCTTCTTCCGGACCCTTAGGTATGTTGATGACGTTTGCCTTAGGAGAAGCGATTCCTATCTCTCCAACCTTCCGGCGGGCTGCTGCATTTTGCGTCGGTTATGCCCGAACTGTGTCCTAAGGTTTTATCCTTCTTTAGGAGAAGTAATAGTAGCAAATACGTGCGGTCCCTTCGGGAACAGTTTCGGTCGTTGCAGTTTAGCAAATCCGTTCAGCCTCTTAGTGTCTTTGTTTCTTCTGTGAACAAAGATTATTCTCGGCATGTAAAGGTCGCTTCGGCGACACAGTGCACGAGGCGCGAATGCGGCGGTCTTACCCCTAGGCCTGGCAAATCTGAGCGAGTCCCGCCGTATTCGTGTTCCGTTCGCTTCGTGGACCGAAAGGTGACAGGCGAGTCCGCACCCGAGTGACAAGCAATGATTAAGCCGAGATAACTTATACTCGTAAACGTAGGAACCTTGTAGTACCTTCACAGGTGGAGTAAGGGAGCGGTCTTTTGGCCTGTCTCAGAATACAATATGAGAAGGTTCACTACTTCTAGAGAGAATGCAATTCAAATTTAGCATATCATCAATGTATTTTTAACTTTAGGAAGTAAGAAAAAATATTTTGTACGGCAGGATCAATTTAACATGTTACAATTGATCCCACGTTACCATTTTAAATGAGATTCATTATAACTCAAAAATCACAGTACTCTTAAGAGTAAGGTTTAGGGGGAAAACTGTACTAAACAATGTACCTTAAAATGCTAAAAATAAGTCTTAATAACTTACAAATAGCTGTGTCCTGTACCTTTTCTTTCTGTTATTCACAGGAAGAAAAAGTACAAGGACACAGCAATTTTACTTTCGAACAAAATAAACACGTTTTCACTCCTTGCTGAAACACTCTTGAGGGGAAAAAGTCGTAGATCTCACCCTTTATAAATGGACTGTGCTGCACATTCCTTCCATCTTTCGGCTACTCTGTGTGCTATAGTTTCTGCAAACTTTCAAATGTCACAATTGTCCCGTGTTACAATTGACCCCAAAATCTCCTCTACTTTTTCTTTTTGTTTTACGTATGTTTTTTATTTTTTGGGGTCTTACGTATATATTTTTTTAGTTTCGTATTATTAATATTCTTAATAAAAATTAAATTTCTTATGTGGAAAGTTATTTCTTTTTAATTGGTTTTGGAACGTAACTCCCGTTTTTATACTGGCTCCAGGTCTCATATAACACGGTTTCACGATTTAAGCCATAACACATGTTTCAATGAAAGTTTTATAAAATGTTGTTTTAAAAACAAAGTTTTGGGAAAGTGTGATATCTTTATCAATTTATTCATTTTTCAAAGCTGAAGGGGGCGGAACAAAAATTTTATTTCTCGGAGCGCCAAAAACTCTAGAACTGGCACTACCAAACAGAATATATTTTTCTGACTTAGAAGTGATTGAAAAAACTTAACATTTTGTTTATATATAGAGACTTTTGTATCTCCATGCAATCAAATGCAACGTTTGTTTTTCTGTCTGTGACTGTCTGTGCCAATTAATTTCTAAACAATATTTTTACGGGAAAATTTGTTATTATTTTTTTATAATAGATAAGAACTTTCCTCATGTGTCTGATTCATCATTGTATTCATTATTGGAGCGTCCTAATGCACAACAAGGCCATTGGATCTTTCTTCTTTACTGAGTCCACTATTTCAGAAAACGTTTACTTCGACATGATAGAGCTATGCGTTACATCTCAGTTAGTAAAGTTTGCCATGTGTATTTTTGCAACACGATGACACACCGTCACAATGTGGTTGATATGTTCATCAATTCTAGGCTACAACTTTTCCAAACCGTTAGATTTGGAGAAATGGTTCGGCATCATGGCCCATGTTTACCAGAATTTTATTATAACAAAATTCTGGTAAACATGGCCTGACTTTTCAAACCTGTTGACTCTCTGAAGAAAGTCAACAGACCTATTGACTTTCTTCAGAGAGGTTTACTAAGGACAAAGAGTATTTAACGCCAATTCTTCATATTGTAACTGAAGTCAAGGATAACTTATGCTTTAGGGATAGTACCTGACGAGATGTTGGAGAAAACGTGAAGAGAAGTCAAATGTCAATTAAACGTTCTCCGGCTAACAAACAGAACAATGTAAAAAAAAAAAACGGTTTTCTTCCCTACGTTGAAATGTTTTAACTTAGAAATAACTATGGGAATGTTATTTGTTATTTGGATAGTTTTTGAGTTGAAATAAACTGTTCAAAAAACCTTGTATTTCAATCTTGCATGGTTTTTGTGTAATAAATGTTTCAAATCAGGGAAAGAATTAATGTTCATCTTATATTTTTAAAAGAAAAGAAAATTTTATTTAGTTTTCTTTAAATAGCTTCTCTATTTTTAATTGTATTAAATCCAAATTTTTGGGCCTAAATTTGATCGAAATCGATTGAGCGATACGATCAACAGAGGAACTCTCGATTAAAAACGACTTTCTTTTCTCTTCATCTTTCTTTTTTTGGTTCTCCGGTTGAACAATGTGACTCATAGAGCCATTTTTAGAGATGAGAATCATCCTCCTCTCTATAAGTCACATTGCAGTAAGGAGAAGAAAAACGACCGCTTCTCTGCTGAACATTGCAATTAACGAACTGTTCTAGTTGGTTTATTAATTGGATTCAAAGCTTGAAATTTAACAGTCGGTGAGCTATTCAGTATTTTTCTCCAATAATTGATTAATGATATCTAATTTATAACAAAAACATTCAGCGATTCGAATTTTGGCCGTAATTATTCGTAATAAGAATCAAATGAGTGATTACTGTATTTAACTTGAGATACTATGTGTTTCTTAGTAAACTATACTTGATTTAAGAGAAAATTTTTCATAAACCTCTGCTTTGTAAATAAGTTTTGTTTAATTTTTCTCATTCTGAAAATTTCATGTCGGTATGGCTTCTTCGCTTTGAAATTTAGCTTTTTAATACTGTTGATAATTAGTAATTATAGTTTAAAGGCTTATTAACGAAATTCTGAATACAATGTTAATATACTTTACTGCTAAACCCTGTATACTCTATGAGACAATACAATTTGTATTGTCTCATAGAATACTGAATATAATCAAACTTTGGTTATCCAAACCATTGCCGTCAGAAAATTCAATATCTACTATTACTTCTCTGATTATTAATAAAATGGATACTCTTAAGATCATGGTAGTTACAGCTTTGAGAGATTTCTAATATTTCAAAATTTTTATAGGGAACCATGGTTCCACATCGTGTCAGGGGAAAGCATTACCAATACACAAGCATTACCTGGAGTAAATTACTTAATATCGCATACTTGTTGTTATGGTATTTAAACCGGTGCTACCTGGCAGAGGTGACAGAGTTACCAACGAATGAGCTCCAACTGATGAGATATCATATTATATCTGATTATTTTTGCGATGTTATTTAAATTAGTGAGAAAAGAAAGAAGAAAGACGAAAGTGACTTCTGGATGTGGTTGAATTTTCTTTATAACCAGTGGTTTAGGAAGCAACACATTAAATTTTGCCTTTTAAAGAATCAATAAGAAAAAATTATAATAAATATGACAAATATTGCCGGAAGCGATCAGCATAATTTAAAAATGACACTTTTTTTATCATTAGGACTTATACAATCCACCGATTACATTGACGGATTTAAATTTCTAATATATTTCAAATGAAGTTGGGTTTGATTATTAGGGCGGATTATTGCATCTATTGCATTCAATATGGTAAATATTAAACAACCTTCCCAACCATTGATGGTGGCTGATGCAAATAAATAATAACAGTTGAAATACGGTAGTGGTAACTCGGACAGTCGAAGTCGACGAACTTCAGCAAACTACTTTTCTATCCTTACTCGCCATCGTTCTGTAGTTTCTATCTCAATTTTCTATCTTTCTAATCGTCCGGAATCATCGTTGAACAAATTTTTAAATTTTAATTGTCTACATTTCATAAATAAAAATATTAAATATTCGTTTGAGAATAATTTACAAAATCAATTCTATTTGCAGTAATATTATTTTCCTGTATAGTGGTGAAAATATTTTATAAAAATTAAGAATAACAAAGTAATTAGATGGTTACACGAAGAAAATTAACATCGCAGTATGATTTATTATTTCTTAAATGGTAACAAATTATTTATCATTGTTAAAAATCAAGTTATCTCTAGATATTTGTTGTTAATTACAATTATCCTTACTTACAAGTTAGAAATATATATTTAAAGATATTAAAATTTATGAAATTTTTAATTTTAGAAATGGCCTAGAACATAACTGCTTTCTTTTTCCTGTAGTCTTGAAATTTTGAGATCGATTTAAATATTGAAAATATTTACATATCGCTTTTCAAATTTGGACAGGAATTAACCAGCACAATGATCAATAATTAATAAAATATTTTATTTCGAATTCTCAGTTAAAATGGAGAAATAATATCAAAAGGTTTAATATTGCACTATTGATATTAATTCTTACATAATAAAGAGTTTTGATGCAAATAAACAATAGCATGCAAAAACAATGTTTTCGGAATAATCTTTTTTCCTCTGAAGGCAACATAAGAAGTAAGAATATAATTTTCTGACTTAATATATTTTTGTTTTGAAATAAATTATGGTATAAATTATAAATAAATTAATTTATTTCAGAAACTGTCTGAGAAAGAATGAAAATTTTAATAAAGAAGAAAGTATTAAGATCACACATCAAATTTCCTTTGAGTCCAAGTAAAGTAACAGTATTCCAAGTAAGTAATTTTCAGGTAAGTAATTTACTATTATTTACTTTATTTTATCATCTCTTATTCTCCTGTCGAAGAACAGGATGTTAATATGGCAAAAAAAAGGAATGACTATTTTTATTATGTATGTCTGGAGATATTCGTTCATTTCTATATCAGATTTACATTGCGTAATTAATATTTATTATAATTATAGTTAATCGTTATTAAAATCAAATATGCATGCAATGTGAAAATTTCGGATAAAATACTGAGATTCCAATTTCTTTGATATCTTCTTTGGAATCCGGACTCAATCCATAATCCCAAATTTTGTAGTCCTTGATAACATACGAAAATACTTGAATATAATTATTTCGATGCTTACCAAGGAGGTATTTTTCGTGTTTGGCAGATTAATACTGCATAATTTGGAATTTTACTTTACGAGAATCCCATCTCTTGTAGTGCTTACAAGTGATCCGGATCTCAGTAAAATTTCAGATTTGCATAGAAAAAAAATCTCTTACCATAGGAAATGGAACAATCCATAAGCAGTTTCTTTTGTAATACGAATCCTATAATGTAAATGTGGAAAAATATTAACTGAAAAATACTATAACTTTTTTTATGCTCCCTAGTGCGTAGAAAATAAAGTAACATCTTTAATTAATTAAGAAAAGAATAAAACAGCATTTCTGTTTATTCCAATTAAAATCGAATTAAACTAATTGATTTGTTTATTTATATTTCGTATTATATATTTTCCAAATTGATAGCGGAAAATTTTTAATAAGCTTTCTTTAGTATTAAGTGATATCTTCAAAAACTTACCGTTATTTATGAATTTCTCAATACAAATCTGTATAAGAACTGACTGAATGTCTGTTATTGAATGTTCAGTATGTGTCTGAAGTATGGGTGTGGAACTTCGGTTATGTACGATGATATGCGTGTATACGACTGGAGTAAGAGAACAAGGTGTAGGGTTTTCACAAACAACGCTTAAAAATAACAACAGTCACACGAAGATATTCATATTCGAACATTATCCGATCGTCGCATCCTCACATTTATATATCACGCATTTTCACTCGACACACCACGACTACACAACACAAACACGTGTTTCCCAAAAACCAACCTCTGGGTCCACGTCCCGGGA
>WUQG02005011.1:0-33116 GCA_011317285.2 Androctonus mauritanicus | reverse complement strand
TGGTCCTGACATCGACTCCACCCCTTGCGAGGCAAAGATTAATGTTCCGTGACTTCTTGCCCTCTTCTGATAATCAATCTGTGACCGCGTGTCACAGACAGTCACCCAATCGGGATCTGTCACGGCGAGATGACAATGGAGATGCCAGGGTGGATACACAGCCACTGCATCTCTGTTTAGGTGGACTGCACTTCCTCTCTCGAATTAACTTTATGTACCGTATATCACGTATATAGCGCTACTACTACTGCAGTTCGAATCTTGATAATTACTAACGACTAACCGTTGTCGACTTTTCTTAACAAAAATCTGTATTGATAACACAAATTATCTACTATATGGAAGAAGAAAGTGCATTCCCCATCGGTGCCCCCGATTAACACATAATAACAGAGCCGAGGGCACCGACCGATTTGTCAATACGCTCCTTTTTTCGGTATATCACGCCCCATTGGCAGAAGGACAAGAACGAATTCATATCTGGACAGTAATGGAGCTCATCTCCGAGACAGAAATAAAAAAGAATAAAAAACGTCTTCTTAGCATCATAATGCATCTGAATACAATAGACAATGCTTGAAAAGTTGCTGCATTTAACAAATTAATTCTTTTAAAAGTAGTGGTGCATTTAATCGAATGACTTCTTCTGGAAACACTCCTCACTTTCGCCAGATTAGAAATGTTTCGACAGACAATCCATTTTTTTTTTTTTCATTTTTTTTTTTTTTTATCGTCCCTCTTACACGTATTCACCACTTTCTGATGGAGGGTGCTGTCATGACTCTTCACTTTAGCGATTGTTTATTAAAAATAGACATGTTGACGAATAAAGAGGAGACGTTGTACCTCTCTGCCCAAGGTCAAGAAAGTAACATGACGTAAGAGTGGGCGGAATAAAATCGCCAAGGAGATTTTCTTATTGCATCGTCCGCTAGCCGGAAAAGTGAATTTTGGAGTGTTACTTTTTTCGATTATACGTCATCTGTAATAAAAAAATCTTCAACAACCCAATATTGAAGAGAGGAATTCCACAAATGCGAGATCAATTTCAGGCATGATATACTATATAGGTTTATATATATATATATATTTTCTGCCGGACGATTAGGAACTTATTTTATTTTCAAGTTTAGAAAATCGATTTCGAAGATTTCTGTCGGTTATCACTTTCGTTCTCAGAGTACTTACCGAGTGTAAGAATGTTGCTTAATAAAAGTTTCTTCCATTTGTAGTTTTCCGATTACAGTTCCGAAAGAGTAATAAGATCGATTTTAAGCAAAACAGAAAATAAACGGGAGTTAATCTTAGAAAAAATAAATAAAAGTTCGAGAAACTTTTTATAGGAAGAAGAAAAGATTCGAGCCTCTCCTCTTGTACATTCAATTACACGTGTACTCGTTTTGGACACTCTGGATGGCGCAATTCTTTTCGTGTCTTGCCAAGGTTACTCTGATTAGCTTCTCCCCAAATGCAACGAATCAATAGCTTTGCCCTCTACTGCCTTGATGGCCTCGGCAATTACTTGGTGAAAGCTGAAGGAACGTCATTCCTGCCTTCCCGTCAATCCACAGGTGTGTGTGTGTGTGTGTACCTTTATTGGAGCAGAAATTTGCTTCTTCCTTAAGTAAGATATCCTGTTTATCTGATGAGTTCGGTTAGATGATATAATGTGTTTATTTTTCCTTTAATGCAATATTAAAGCAGGTAATGTTTTCTTTCCACTTCCATCATGAAGATTAAAGCTTACAATCAATTCCAAAATATTTTCAATGCAAAAAATATCTTCTTACAAAGCAAGAACGGCAGTTTTTGTTCTCATAAAAATAAAGAGCAATTACTAGCAACTATTTGAAGATAAGTGTAATTACTTTACTTATACGAGATAGGCGTAATTAGGACTTTAAAAAAAATTCAGGATCATCCGTCTTCAGAATGATAAATTGGCCGTATTATCTGCTATCTTACCTTTTACTATTATAGTAATAATAACAGTCCATGGCTTAATGTGTTTTTATCGTGATTCGTTTTGTGTATCTTGTTGCTGCAGTTTATATATACTGTATACAGATGTGGGGTTTGGAGGAGGACTTTCCAAAGAAGTGGTTGTTACTGTAGAAGAATGGTTAGACCACTCTTACCGTTAAGTAGTAAGTTAATTGCGTGTTGTTTATTGTTATTTCAACAGTGTGAGGACGAAATTTATCCCAAATTTGTTGTTATAGTATCGAGTTATCTAACCACAACAGAGACGGTCAGTAGATATTGTTAGCTAAGTAACTATTCAAAGCAAAAGTTAACATTAAGGAAGCTACAAAGAACGGTAAAAATTTAATTTCTCTCTTCTAATAACATTAATAATTTTTATGATATTTTTAAAAAATAATTTAATAAAATAACTAAAGATGTTTCGATCCAGAAAACACCAAGAGAAAACGATATTTTTATGGAAAGTTTTCATTTAATAATGGTAACAAAAGCAAAGAAGCGAAGCAAGAGTTTGTTAGGAAGAAAAGTGTGGGAAAGGGGGTTTTGTTGTGACGCCTCGACACTATCCAACCTAATGGTTCTAAATTAAATTAAAAAGTCATTTTTTGCCACGTAATCAATCGGTCTGGATCGTTCGAGCAGAAACAAACGTTCCGGATAACACAATAATTAATTTGTACGGATCATTAACTCGACTTCTCCCTTAGGTCCGTATAATTTTCGGAAGGAAGCGCGCATCAAAAAGGAAGAAAATAGAAAATTTTCCTTTAAGGAACAACATCATGCAGTGTGTGTGTGTTCTACGCTAAATAGGATCGACCGGGATCTAGCGAAATCATTAACTCTATCTTAAAAGCAAAGCAAGTTTATCTGAAGCAAGTCATTATCAGCAACATAGTCATGTCATTAAATCGATATGTTTCTCTAAGAATTGAATTGCTTCCATATATTATCGATTTTCCAATGACAAAAAGCGAGATGCTAAGTACTCGCAGATTTGAATAGCATTAAAAAATAAAAAAATAAAAAAAGAAGATACAATGCATTCACGTGGGAAATCTTCCTTTGCATGTTTACTAATGAAATTTAATACTCTTTTTCCTTTATTAATGCTATTCTTCCTGTTCTTCTGCTTATCGTCTTTAGTTACTATCGTGCCAATGACTGACAAAAGTTAAAAACCTCCAAAGAATGACTGCCTAACACGTCAAACGTTTACTTACTTTTTTTTTTTTTTAATGTATTCACAGAAATATATTTTTCTTCGGAATTTTTAAGAGAAATCTATTTACCAAAACTATGATTATATCAGACATTCGTGTTATGAAAAATAGTTCAGTTGAAGAAACATGGAAGAAAAACAATTTTCTAATGCAAGAAAAAAATTATCAAAATTATTAATGCCTCAATCAATATTGTTCCTGTTTATCATTTTTTTACTTGATATAACAAAGATCAATGGGTGTAAATATATATATATTTTTTACACTTTCGTAACGTAAGAAAATTTGTTGCAAATCATTAAACCATGTTTATCAAGAAAATTTGATGAGAAAATAATAACTTTGCTCTCAAAATTGGTTTCTAAACGACAGTTTTTATACATAGATTTTTTTTCATAGTGGAAAGTAATGAAGTCTAATGAAGGAATCGTTTCGTATTATGCACCCTTTCGAGATTCTAGTGAGCATTTCGGAAATGTAAAAAAATATGAAAGAAGACCCCAAATTCTGCACCAAACCACAATTACAAATTTTAGGAAATCCTTAAAACAGATAAACGTTACTTACAGGCAACGTTGATGATGGCTCTGCGACTCTTTATTCTACCTGTGGAAGACCAGGCATAGCAGATACAGTTATAGCTGTCGGTTCCGTCGTATTTTTCCACGTCGGATCTTGTGATATCGACTGAAACTTCTACATGCCGGACGCCCGTCATGGGATTTACAAAATCTTGTTGACTGTGCTGCCTATTGTCCACCAGCTGCCCGTTGCACTCGAAGTAAACTTGCAGAGCATGTCGAGCTTTACAAGACAGCGTGGCTGGTTTGTTGCGAACCACGTAAGCATCTTGGGGTTCTTCAATGAAAATAGGAACATTCGAGGGTTCTGGATCTTCGGTAGGTAGCGGATCGAGAAGAAAGCCACCACCTATATAAAAAAAAATACGTAAAACTTAAATAAGAAAAATTTATCGTCATCCTCTGATATATAAGAAATAATATTAAAAACATATTATTTATTTTTATGTTTCGCTTAAAATACAGTATATTTTTAAAGGAATTCTTTTAAAAAATCGACTAACATTTAATTTAGGACAACGAAAAGACTGTGTAGCATTTTCTTCTTACATCTTTCTCCATTTTTCTTTGTTGGAGATTTCAAAATTCCGATTTCTTTGAATCGAGAGAAACGCAGTTGAATCTAAAGATCTTAATCCTGCCGAAAACAATACTGCGGATGCAAATGATCGTTACCATAGCAACGTATAGGTCTCAGTTTAATCTCTCCATAGAGCAGATTTGGTAAGCTCTATTGAATAACAGCTTCCATACGTCATTCCTTCTTTATGAAGTTTGGGAGTTTGGAATCGACTTCTTATCATTCTTCTTCTTCTTCTTCTTCTTTTTTTTAATAAATAAAACGAGAACAACTTACAGTAGCATACAGGTGCTAATAAAAGAATGGATTAACTCTGCATCAACCAAATTAAGAGCGCTTCTTAACGCTACAACACGAGAAATTCTTTTGAAAAGTCAAATAATTAATGAGACATTCAACGGTCAAGAAAAACGACGGGGGAACTCTTAGACCGTCTGTGTTTGAACAACTCCCGTCTGACAAGTAACCTTGTAGTTCAATAACGTGATGTTTCACCTCATCCCCTCTAGTCTGACATTTAACCGGTTTTTGCCCGAAGTACTGTAATTTTCTTTCTTTTTTTTTTTTTCTTGAAGGTAGAAATGAGATGTCCCGCTCCACCTGGATTTACTCTTTGTGCTACTCAGCCTGGGGTATTTTATCGCTTTGTAATTGTCCTTCTTTAATTATACAACACAACAATCTAATTCAATTCGGTTACTTCTAAGAATTTTTTCAGTTCAGAACCCTTTTATATATATATTTTTTTTTTTATAGAGTATCGTTTCAGAAATTTCTCAATTTATCTTTCTTTAAATAAGCAAACCGTCTTTCCTTCCTTTACAGATACTATATATTAAGATTAAAACATGATTTAAGGGTTGTAACGGACGGAAAAATCGCTCATAACAGATACAACATGCCAGTTATATATTCAAGAATTTTTTAGTTTAATTATGGCTCAAGTGCTCTTTCCTCCCTTTCTTCTACAGAAAAGAAGGGGAAAAAATAAACAAATATTTCTTTATGCTACAGAATAATAATAGTATTGTCTTTAGAACATATCAGAATATGAACTACTGCAATTTTTTTTTCTTTTCGAAAGAAAGAGCAAGAGAGAGAGAGAAAAAATTGATATAGAGAGTTCATTTTTTTCTCTCTCTCTCTCTCTCAGTTCGAAAATATAGCATCGTTTATAGTTTTTAATTTCGGTCAAAGCTTCTTTCGTATCAGATTAAAGAAAAGCTGCTTCTTCTTTCTATTTCTTCTTCTTTTTTTTTTCTTTGCAGACCGTCAGGCTAAATTCACCTGGCATTGGTAGAAGATAAGAATTCTTTATCCGACAGTAATAGTTCTACCAGCATTCCTTAACGCACAATATGGTGGTTTGTAATTGAACTATACTTTAACGTTGTTTTGGGAGTCATCCGAAATAACGGGCAGTTTCTTCCACGAAATTCTATGTTCGAAACAATTGCTTTCTTATACCATCTAACTCGGAAAAACAATAAATTGTTTTAGCGTGTCGTAAACAGTTGTCCGGACAATCCAAGTGCCTTTTCCGACGCCTAATATTCTTTGTTGTATTTTCTTATGTAGCAGTTTTATTCGTCTTTGTTTGTGCGTGGTGTTGTTGTCTTTATGTTTCTTCCGAAATCTTAAAAAAAAAAAAAAAACTGCTGGACCAATATTTTGCCTGGACTAGTTTTACAGGTTGCATGATATGCGAATAGTTATTACTCTGAAGTAGTATATTTGAACGAGTCGATGTTTATATCCATTTAAAACGGCATAAGAATCGTTTACGTGGAAATTTATATATACAGTATATATATAAACTAAAAATCGAAGTACGTCCATCGTTTTTTCTGCCAGTTTCATTCTTGCATTCGGTCTTGTCTCTGAATGTTCGAATGGCAAAAATCTGTTGCATTAATCTTTACCAAATTTGGCTTCTTACGTCGTGAGTGACGACATTTTTTTAAATAAAATTTGCGTTAAGGTCACTGGTAAGCAATTTATTCCTTTATATTAAAGTATGTTTACGATTTTGCTTTGCAAATTGGTATAGTGGAGTTAATGAAAACAAGAAGTAACGTAGATGTGCTTTCTTTAACTTACTGTTAGATGGAGTATGGTGTTGGTGATTGGAAAATCTTTCAGATACACTTTATCCTTTTTTTCAGATATTAAATATTTTTCTGTTACTACTACTACTATTACTTACAGTAATTGCTTTACTTATTTATTTCTGGCGGAGAGAGAGAGAGGGAGAGAGAAAATTCTTCAGAAATCACAAACTTAACCACCTTTTATCTTACCGTTAGAGTTTCCATTTAAAAAGAAAGACGGAGAGAGAGAGAGAGAGAGAGAGAATTTTTTATTCTTCAAGAGTTATTTTTCTAACTAATGCAGAAGCAAACTATCCTTATTTGTTTTCGAATTTTCAAATAAGTTCATTTACATATGTAAATAAATTTCTTGGATAAATCAAATTTCTACAGGCGAAACTTTTCAAATATTCGCAAATATTATTTTCTCATTTAAATATCCCGACTGAAAAAAAGAAGAAGAAGAAGAAAAAAAAAGAGCAAAGTTTTTCTTTTTCCCCCCACCTTTTCTTTCTTTAATCTCTTTCATGTATCCAGAAGGAGAGGAAATATATGCGGAATATTTCTTACTTTGCTTACTTTCATCTTTCTATATATTCGAAACTGTGTGTGTGTATGTGTGTGTGCCAGTTCTGCCACGCTAGCAACAACCTGACAAATAATAAATCATATAAGTTATACACACTTTACTAAAATTTTTTCGGAAATTTTCCATCGTCATTCGCCGCCATATTGTGCCAATTAATTATCGATAAACGGACGATATAAATGAAATTTATAATATTAATTTCTCCCTTAAAGCGGATAAACCATTAAGAATCTAATTTATAGATTAAAGTAAATACGTTATACCGAATATTATTTATCATTCTTTCAACTCTTTAAAGCGTATATATATACGATGCGGTGGTAAACATCGTTTAATATTCTCTCCAAAACATAATTTATAATCCGTTAACAAAACAGAAATTTGATAATCGAGAAAAATATTTTCTTGCTCTTTAAAATATATATATATATATATATAAATGGAAAGATTATTCGTTCAGGATTAAGTGAAAAATTTTTTTTTTATTTTTATGGAAGAACGGTTCAAACGTTCGGTTGTAAGAGACAGATGGTTATCCTCTATCTCCACCTGTCACAACCAATCATTCATTTGAGTTTTGGAAGGTCGTGGATCAATTACATCCCCTTATGGGCCATTCTTGACCTTGAGCCGTGACCCTCCACGTTGAAGTACAGGTGCTGTGCCCCCTAATTATTTTTAATTAGAACGAGCGACATCTCCTTTCGTGCACAGACTTGTGGTAGGTTGTTTTTCTTTTTTCTTTTTTAGTTTATTTAATGAATAAAAGAAATAAACCAAGAAGAAAATATATATATTTTAATTAATTCGAGTGAATGCCTGATAAAAAATTCAAAAGGATAATAATTTGATAATATAAAGATCGCATTTTTGTTTGTTTGCTTTATTATTAATTTAATTCGAGATGCGATTATTATTTTTATAAGAAAGTAATCTATCGATTAATAATTTTTTTATTATTTAATTTTAATTTTAAGCGTGTGAAAACTCGCTGTAAAGATCGATTAATTCGCTCTTCATTATCAATCTTTAGCATTTTCTCGAAATGGTTAATCGATATAAACATCTGTAAACTAATTTGAGAAAGTAAAATATATATATATATATATACTGTGTATATTTATATATATAAGTTATGTATAAAAAACTAAATTCCTTCGGAGAAGGCAAATGAACTTTGGTTATCGTGACCTAGGTCTTCGATTTCGCGTTAAAAAAAAGAGTAAAAAAAAAAAGCGAAACCGTCCATTAAACTGATCAAAGTACCACTTACTAACTCTAGAAAACGAACTGCAAACATCTCACGTACAAAGAAGTGGTCAGCCTCTCATGCGTAAGCTTGTAAAGATAAGCGGAGGTAGCACGGACTCTCACCCTTCAGGTGAGTGACTAAGACCCTCACGTGTCACGAACATGCGGCTATACAATAGAAACACTCAGGAGACGGTGAAAAGGCCCACTCCATATAGAAACGAGCAACAAGAGACCTACAAGTAGAGCAACAATGGAATGGGTGGCACCGCTACCCACCTCCGAAACCCAAGGTGGTCTTTCACCCTTTTTTTTTTTGTTATTATCCTAGAGAGGGGTATTATGTTTCACCTACCTTCTTCGTTCCCCGCAGACCAATTCCAGCTTAAAAAAAGAAGAACGGTGATGGCACAGCTGTCCCGCATGATGTCTAAACCACAATAAAAAAAAAAGAAAAAGAAGAGTAGCAGCGATTAAGGATCGGGATGCATCACAATAAGCACTGTCCAGTGTATATAGCTGGGAGCCGGCAGTTAGACGTCTGTACTCAGCTGAACCTCCACTCGCACTGCTGGCATTCGGCGCGACTCTTCCCCCTACATCTGGCGGCTGACGTCACGAGCACGTGACTTCACCTCTGCTCCGGATCCCGGCAGGAAGTGGAAATTAAGCTCGTTTTCCGGTGGTGTGTAGATAGCATCAGCTGCTGCGCCGCCTCTTATCTGTGCACGGGTTGCATTGCTTTACACTCTCTTCACGCGTGGACGTGAAATGTGACTAGGACGTCGCTCCGTCCTCCGTACGTAATTTAAAAACTACTCTCAGTAAACACGAAAAAAACGAATTTAACTCCGAATAAATTTAATTAGTTTAGCCTACTGTTTATCGATATTTCCGAATTTTGAAGCAAACAACTCGTAACTCGAAGACGGCACTCGCGAATATATTCGGTATATCAGACTGAGGTGAAGAGAGTGGGACTGTGCAGCGGGGTCTTCCCCTCTTTGACCTCACTCACCCTCAGGTAGATAGTCTTTCGAGGGAATCTCGCCTAGCACGGTGAATCGGCACAGCTGGACTCGCCTCAGGGAAGAAAAGCTGCACGTGCACAAGACCCTCAGATAGCGAATGTCTCGTCTTACACGAGATTGACCCTCGGGGCTGGAAACAGGGACACGACTGTTCATTTTCCGTCGGGTTTTTTTTTTTTCTCCTGCAATTCCAAAGACGGAAAACTTAATCGGAATTATCTTATTTAAGTGTGCGAATCAGTGACTATTTACGCGATAATTTTTAGATCTGATTAAACGAATTTAAAACCTTAATAAGTCCAAAAATATCTTAGATTTTTAGAAAAATTCTAAAATTTATCTCAGTGCAGTTCTGACAGAGCTGTATACCATTAAAGATACAACTATGGATAGTTCATCTTTTAAATATTATTTGTTTTCGAGCCTTTATATCAGATGACGATGAGAAAAAAATTTATTTACCATCTACTGAAAGTTTTCCGTGTCATTTTTTTTATTCTTTTCGTTCCAATAACAGATTTATATATATTTTAGAGAGAGGAAACGGATAACATCGAGTTTTCGGTTCTACTGTAATTCCATCTACACGATTCATAACTGTAAAGGACCATTCTTCCTGATGAAATCCCTCCCATTTGTTGACTCTCTCTCCAAGCTTTCTGTCGCTGTTCTCGTTCTAAGTCAATAGAAGTATTGACACTACAGTCGGAAATGTTTGTTCTGTAACTAAAAACTAAACTAGGACCGAGACGACACCGATCATCAGTATAACTCTCTCTCCCTCAAAAAAAAAAAAAAAAAGAAGAAGAAGAAAAGTGTTTAAGCACTTTCTTTCTATCAGAGCAATTACAGCATCGCAGGCGGTCGGTCCTTCTATCTAAAACTAACAACAATAATTAAATTGGCAACGATAGTTTCCACCCTTTGGATCGAGAAGCGAAGAAGAAAGAGCCGCTGCACCAATTCCGTTTGATTGATAGAGGAGACATTAGCTACAACTGTTAGAGGAGAAGCAGTTGAGCTGCTTCAGAACAACCGATTCACTCACAAAACGTATTTACACTAACTGCCGCCGGAGGAAAGGGAAAAAACAAGGAGCATATTAAAAAAAAATAGTTCCAACAGCAGATTTATCTTTTAAACAACAATCCGCGAATGTCCAATCCATGCGAACTTTTTTTTTTCTCTCACTGTGGCTATATCATATCATATCTTATTCTCTTTCTCTGCTCTTTTTTTTCTTCTTTAATTTATCAATGCAGAGAAAGTAAATCTCCAATTTATCCGTGAATTCATACAAGAGAGCGAAAATTTATTTCCTTCGATGGAATTCTATATTTTCCGCTAGGAAACTGAAGAGACAAAAGTCTCTGTGGATGCAGGTAGAAACCGAAATTCTCCATCTCAAGGCGATACCGCGTTGTTAATCCCATACGTGAGTCTGTTTTATAATTGCCACCGAAGGCTGAAAATGAGGGAGAGAAAACAATCCTACGGGCTAAATCGATGAGTTGGGGAGAAACGGGTAGAACCAAAACCTCTAAATTGAAGCTAACACTTTATTAATCCGTAACGCGTGGCGATTTTATCACTATTAAATGGCTTACAACACTGTTTACGCTCTGGAATAGCGACTTCAGTGAGGATGTGTCGAATCGCGTTATACTCGAGAACGGGTCGCACTGAAGCCAATCTGGCATCAAAAACCTAGTCCTGGCAACTATGTATACACTTTAGAATGAAAAATATAAAGGAAAAAGTGTTACTGAGAATGGAGAGGGCGTTGTCTCGTTTACAGAAAATCGCCCTTCGCCATAAAAAAAAAAAAAAAACGCAGCACTTTATGGAATAGCGAACCGCCCTTGCTTCTTAGCCTAAAGCAGAAAGAAGTTTCCTGTTTTCGTAGAATCTGACTGATTTTTTTTTTCTTTTTTCAAACTCGGTAATGACAAAAGAGGCAAAATAAGTCGTCATCTGCGTGCAGCTGAGATCTAATCGAACTATAGTTTGGAAGAGACACACGAAAATTATTATCAAGAGAAGCAGAATTGAAGTGGAAATGTTTACTGATGACTTTTATGTTTATTCTTCCCGGACCTCCTGTGGTAAAGCTTTGTAAATATTTATGAAATACAGATCACCGCAGACAGAATAGAAATGAGCCAAACTAAGGAGTAGATCGTGTTACGGCATTTATCATGTTTAAGTGAGGATTATCGTAATGCATCACTTCTTTGTGGATATATAGAAGAGAGCACTTGTCTGCCGACTGACCTTTGCTTTCTTTAAAAGAATAAAAATTTATCTTCGTTATTGCAAACAACTTTTAATATATCCTCTTAAGCCCCCGTCTACAAAAGGAAAAATTCCGGAAATTATGAAGAAGAAAGGAGCATCAATCGCCACAGACAAATTGCTCTATCAATTGGAGAAATTTGTAAAGAATCCAGAATTTAGATTGGTAACAAACTTGCAACTTTGTTTAATTAATTAAATTAGCTTCAAGTTTTTTAACGAATGGTTCACGGTTGACCACAAAAACCTACTTAACAAGATACACGAAGTTTAGTAGTTTAGCACAAAAATATCCATGTTTATCACAGAGTACCTGCTGCATTTTTATTTTTAATGATTTGCTTTACAACATTAAATGGCTAGATTTTCGGCTATTAGTTATTCTTGCTAGTTAACGGATGAGTAAGTGTTTTGGTTATGATGTCTTAACGTTGTTTTTCGATGAAATCTTCTGGCGTAATTGTCTTTAAATTATACAAAGAGGAAACAATTCATCACTCTCGCTAATTATGCAAATATTTTACTTTTGGAGTTTATCCTCCGTCTTCTAAAAGCAGTTAATCATGCAATAATCACTGAAGAGTTTCTGCGCCAGGCATTGTTGTATGGGCATCACCCAAAACTTTCCAAATATTCAATAGGGGAGGACTCGTTTTTTTTTAAAAAAAAAAAGGAAGAAAAAAAACAGGCGAAGGGATCGCCGTTGGTGTCGACAACTTCCTGATATATATTTTACTCTTTATACATATAGAAAGAGTAGCACGCTGCGGGGAGCCTTTTCTACCTGGAGGCAAAAGTACCTACTGGGCACAGTAAACCAACATTCTCTAAGACCCAGCGGGGGACGACCGGTCCCTCATTATATCTGCTGTCGAAATGTTAACTGTGGGATGCCAACTCCCTACCCAATACCATCTTTCACCGGGAGAAGCGCAGCATCAATTTAAACTGTCTGTTTTCTTAATTCTTTCAAGATTAAATGGAACAAAGATGGAGTAGCACTTTATGACTTCTTTTTTTTTATCTGTCGCCGATGATTTTATAATGTTTTTCTACTCCCTAATGTCTCCGATAAGGAGTTTACGAGATTATGTTCTCTCCTCTACCTGTTAAACGCGTATATTTTGTTGTGGGAGATAAAGAAAACTATTTTGCTATTGATCATCAATAAATCGATGCAATCTGCTACAACATGGCGTGATTTGAAATATGTTAAAGATGAAGAATGATCTTCTTTTTTTATATCTCTCTCTCGGAATAACCGGATTGTTGCTCGCTTATTAAAAGAGAATAATGAGAAATGATGCAATTCTCTTCGTGACACGAAAATTCGGAATTTGTTATTACGTATAAAAAGAATCTACGCAATTTTTACCTGTGTAAATTCGGAATAAACCATTAAATATCCGGATCGAAATTAAATAATTAAACGATAAGATCGATATTTATTATGTTTTGATGATAATTTTACGTGATAATATTGATTTTTTTTTTTTTTTCCTTCTTTCCACCAATTTTAGTTGCGAAACCTCTGTCTCGAACGGAAATTTGCCAGAAGAAAAGAAAGATCGGTAGTAGTAGTAGTAGTAGTAGTAGTCCATAAATTTCTGTTATTTATTGGTTCATCAGAAAATCTATTCTCCTTTGTAACACGGGTACAGTTTAGGAGAGATAAGGAACTTTTCAAAAATGATACCAATCGATATGAATCACTGTTCTTCGACTAATTACCAGTTCCGTATCTA
This sequence comes from Androctonus mauritanicus, assembly GCA_011317285.2. Lineage (NCBI taxonomy): Eukaryota > Metazoa > Arthropoda > Arachnida > Scorpiones > Buthidae > Androctonus > Androctonus mauritanicus. Next base: position 19,745 of record WUQG02005011.1, on the reverse strand, counting down.
AGAAGTATAAAGTATAAGTTTTTTTTATAAAGATAAAGTATATTGAAGGGAAAAAGACCCAAAGAGTACATCACCATTAGTCAAGGCATCATCTATCCGCAGATTTATGTCTTAGAAAAGAGGAAATGTTTGGATATAAGCCAAAAATTTGTCTTTCGGATCACGTGAGTCCAATGGATCGAAATTTAAAATTGGTCAAAAGCGGCGGTGGTGGTGGTGGTGGTTGTTTCACTTGTCATCTGTGAAATATTTCCCGAGTTGATGAACCTTGTTCGAAAAGTGATAAGAGGGGTTTTCGGCGGTTTTTCGCAGAAAAGATCTTTCTTCGACAATATTTGGCATTTAGATAAATTGTTGTCAATTGATGACCGCTTTTGGAACTCGGCCATTTTCTCGCATATAAATACCATTCGTGACATATCCTTTATAAGGCACAGAGAAAATTGAATTATAGGATTATATAAGGATAACTTTCGAATGGGAAATTCCCAACACAAATTTCTGGAAAGCAAGCAACTACAAAATTTGTTTAAAAATAACGAATTTTTTTTTTTTTTTCACGGAAGCCAAAGATTTACGGCAGATTAACAAGTCTTGAATTCTTTTTAGATTGAGAAATGGTAAGTCTAACAAGTAAGATGAAAAATATGTTTGATTATGAGGAAGAGCGAAAGATTTTATTCCCTTTTCTCGCATAGTTCCGTTGTCTTAGCAGTGGATTCTGCTAATAGAGTGTGCCAGCATTTACGACTGTTCAGCTCTCTGCCATGAGGTCAGATTTCAAGTGGATTCAGTCTCTCCAGCGTAATATAATAGTTTTATGTGTTTCCTCTTCAATCAGAATAACTTCTAACTAAATTTCGAGCCCGATGAGAGGACAAATAACGGAAAGAATCTTATTTTAAAATCGTATATAGTACCGAGAACACTCATCGTTCGAATGGTGAAGAGAATAGGAAGAGAATATAAAATAATTCTATCGAATGAGTCGAGTCGGAGAATGATTTTGGGAGGTTATTGATCGTAGAAGAGAGGGCCCTGTAATCTCCGTGTGCAACCGACCTCTCAGATTGAACCGTTGTTTTCAATTATGTCCCTGCAACAGTATTGATTAATAATCCCGATTCGCTCAGTTTTGCATCGGTCTTTGTGCTACTGATGGATTAGCTTCGCTAAGATATGTAATTAAAACCGCATTGTTCTTTATAAAAATGTAAAAATTTAATTAAAAACTTGCTCTGAGCATTCTAATTGTTGCTTATATAAATAACTTCTTATTGTCATCAGGACTAGAGATTTATCGTGCAAAAGAGTTCTTGGAGATACTTTTAAAAAAAGTTTTTTCTTTCTCGGGATGCCATCCAAATGGATTCTGAAGACCAGATGTGAATCGTCTTCGGTCCAAAGTACATTACTACGTCAGTAGAAAAGTGTTAATGGGTATCTTCTGTACTGAAGATCCTCGTCTTGTTACCGAGATGCACTTCATTAATAAAATAAAAATTAAAAAAATATATATAGACTATATATATATAATAAAAGAGATGAGGTACTGGTGAGGTTTGAAATGTTTCAGATGTAGTTAATTAGGTCTTTATCGACGTAATGGATGTGCAGCAATGCAAAATGTAACTCACTCGAGTCCCATTAAGAGCTGACCCCTCATACCTACAAAATGCCATTCCGTGCAGATTCGGGTGCAATGTTTTCGTCTGCATTCCTCGGACGATTTTCACCCACAATTCTGTTTTTTTCTGTCTCTCTCTCTTTCAGTCCAGATGCGTCTAGTCTGGAACTCCAAGTAACACAAGGAGTGTTTAGAAAAGCGAGAAGTGGGGGGAAAAAAACTGCTGTTGTATCCTCTGGAGAACGAAGAGTACCGCTGAATGAAGACGCTGTTTCACATCGGAAAATTACAGACCTGTTTATATTCGTCTTACACGCAGCTAAATATATATATATATAAAAGTAATGTCGAAGCTACCGTGTCACCTTAAGAGCATGGCGCGCTCTAATGAGTTTGGGTGCTGTTTGGATGCTCTTGACATCAGTTGAGTGACTGCCTTTTTGACGCTTGTAATGGCAACGTAACTCGATTCTTTTCTCCAATTTAGGATATAATTATGAATATCGCTGTTCTTCGTCGTCCATGCGAAACGTCCATTTGTCGTTTGTTTGTCAGTTTTTCTCTGTCCAGCTGTGCCTTTTAATTTTTACCTTTTTTTTTTAATTCACGTCTTTTGAAGAAAGTGCCGATTTAGCAAAAGCTTCTTATTATAACTATTATTTTTTTAAATCTATCTTTACATTAAAAGGAAAACTTTGATCGCAACTCATTAAATTGGATTTACACTCTCTCACGTTAATATCTGTAAAAACCATTCACTCGACTAGAGAGCAGGTATTCTCTATCAACAACAGCAACAAAAAAAAACACTTCTCTGTATTAAAAATGCAAACTGAAAACATGATTTCGAACATAAGTCATGCAGATAATGGAGCTGTCTGTATAATTAAGGATAATACAGAATGATGAAAGGAAACTGTAATGGGACAGGTGACGGTGCACCTGGATTTAGATGATTAGCTGTGATCGTCAGGTATTAGCATCCCGTACTACCGTAGTAATAATTAAATGTAACTTTAATCAGCTTAGCGGTGATTTTAATTACTGGAGGAGAACAGACGATCATATCCGGCCTTTGTGCAAGCATGGCCGACAGAATTGTTGTTTGTTATCACATCTAATGCAATTTGTACTCCAACTTTTATGTAACTATAATAGCAGAGTTTATCTATTAGTTTTATTGGTTTGCAAACAACTCCTTGCGTATTTAACACAGACTTTGAAACATTCAATAATCTCATTTTCGCTCTTAAACCATGAATGTTTTTTTTGTCATTCCAACAAAAATTCTTCACACGTATGCTTTTCTGCAAAGCGTAAATATAGCTTCAAACGCATTATTCGTACACATTATAGTCCTATGAACTATTTGTGACTTCAACAAATGTCGGCGTGATGGAAAATCAATCTTAAAATGTTAACTATTAAGTTGTAAACGGCATTGAAGAACAAAAAAGTATCCGTTAAAAAAAAAGAGCTTTGCAAAGTACAGCATAGCAATTAATTTTCAAATAATCAAGTTAAATTTGAGACGAACAGCGGTGAAGGACAGAAACGCTTTTTTTTTTTTTTTTTAATCATTGAAAACCTCTAATCATGCAGGATAATTGTCTCTCGACGATACATCACGTATCGCATTTTTTGTCATTGGGGAGAAACGAGACATTTTGCAGATGGGAAGAACAAAAATCAACAGATATTACTCAAGTTGGAAAATTACAGCCGTTCGGTAAAACTGACAGACATATTAACAGCCGCCTGTAATTTTGCTCGGGGCCATCCAGACCAAGAGCAGTTTTTACACTGGTCATCAAGAGTCAAATGTGAGCCCGAGGAGAGTAACTTCTAATAACGATGTGATTACAGATATTACACCAATAAAATGTGCTTCAACGATTACCTGAACAACTTTTGGGTTCTACGGATCGAACCTTCCTACTTTGCCATTGGTTTAGATTCTTCACGTGACGTCGGAGAGGCCAATCCTGCGGGCTTTTCTTTCTTCAATTATGGAGTGGAAATCGTAAAATTTTTCAGAGGTGAAGCCAAAAAGATGACGTTAATTATTGTGCGGGGGTAAAGATGGAGTGCACCCCTTCCGCTTTAATTAGGGGGAACAAGTTATTTTTTATATATCTCTTATTCCTCCATCTTCCCCCTCTCTCTCTCTCTCTAGTTTCTGGGTAGCTATTAGCCCCGTTTGCTCTACCTGCTGGAATGATTTTTTTGGAGTGAAGCACCGCCTTTCTCTATGTCTAACTGTCCTGGGTGTGCGGAGTGATCTCCAAATTACAGTGATTACGACTGGTCTGTGCCAAATGTCTAGAGGTCCTCGCTCCACACCCCAGGCGCCTCTTTAATATTCCCTCTCGGGTCGCGGGGTCAAATCTTCGATTCTGTTTGTGTTTCAGGTTTTACTATCTTTTGCCTCTTAACAAAGGCGCTTCTTTTTTTCTCTTCTCGACTGAATTATTAAGCTCAATAATTCCCGAGGACCGGCAAACAGATATACAACACACTTCTTCACTTTTAACTTAGTCGACACAAAGTAAAAACAGCTAATAGACTGTTTACAGTAAATGCTACATTGGCTTAATGCGGCCATTCATTATTTTGTAGGATAACATCTAACCAAACTTTATTTTCGGAACAGTGCTGGAAATGAAGAGTTATGCGAGGAAGCTAGCACAGAAATGGAGAAGATGTGTAATCAGGTAATTTGTGTCCAGTAAATATGTAATTTTGCTTTATTTTAACAGCATTTTTCAGGAAGTTTTATAGCAAAGAACAGGAAAATGGCCTATGTTTATCCTGTTACTCGAGATTTTTCAATACAAAATTTATGTCGCGAACATTATTAAAGCACAGTTTAGATTTAAACAATTAGTATTCAAAAGTAATGCAACGTTTTGGATCCTAAGTTTGCTTAAAATAAACGAACAATAGCTTTATTAGCTAACAATGAAAGTCAAAAATATCACGTGTGACGCAATAATCAAAAAAAAAATTTTAATCATCGAAAATGCTCAATTTAGATTTAAACAATTAGTATTTCAAAATAATGCAACGTTTTGGATCCTAAGTTTGCTTAAAATAAACGAACAATACCTTTATTAGCTAACAATGAAAGTCAAAAATATCACGTGTGACGCAATAATCAAGAAAAAAATTTTAATCATCGAAAATGCACAGTTTAGATTTAAACAATTAGTATTTCAAAATAATGCAACGTTTTGGATCCTAAGTTTGCTTAAAATAAATGAACAATAGCTTTATTAGCTAACAATGGAATCAAAAATATCACGTGTGACGTAATAATCATCAAGAAAATAATTTTAACAATCGAAAAAGCACAATTTAGATTTAACAATTAATATTCCAAAATAGCCTACTGCAATGTTTGATCCTAATTTTGCTTAAAATAAACGAACAATAGCTTTATTAGCTAACAATGGATTCAAAAATATCAAGTGTGACGCAATAATCGTCAAGAAAAAAAAAATTTAATAATCGAAAAAGCCCAATTTAGATTTAATAATTAGTATGCCAAAATAATGCAACGTTTTGGATCATAAGTTTGCTTAAAATAAGCGAACAATAGCTTTATTAGCTAACAATGGAGTCAGAAATATCACGTGTGACGTAATAATCGTCAAGGGAAAAAAATATATAATAATCGAAATTAATTAATTTGAACTTTCCGCGAAAATTTCTAATCAAGTTTTGAAGATTTTTTTTTTATATAAAAAAAATAAATAAATTTTTTGTTTTATACCATTTGCAATTTTCTGGGCGAAGGAATGATGATCGTCATTTCTACGCATTTACCAAAACACGAAAATTCCATAACTAAACAAACAAATGAAAGTTTGTAAGCTGCGTATCTTCCATTAAATCATTTTTATACCTCAGAGGAGATAAAAATGAAAATATTCGTGGAGACAAATTATTGCGGATCTCTTCCTCGGTCTGCATGTCACTGTGTGACAGCAACAGCGTTTCGCTTTATTGGAATGAATAATGGACGAAACGTGATTGACAGCAACCTACCTAATAAACTACCTGTCACCCCAGTAGACAGGTGCACTTTCTATGCCACGTGACGTCTCTAGAGACTTAGCTTGTCAACTTCCATTTGTTCCAGTTATATTAGTAAATGCAAACGACAAAAATTTGCTTTTTAATTTTCTTTCCGAGGTAAATATTAATAATAATTTTTCCACCGATCTTCTTTGCTAGTATTTTAAATACCTTTAAAAAATAGTGTTTTCTTCTTTTTCTTCGAAATAGAAGAGTGGAAATTAGTTTGGGCCGAAAATTAAGCGCGTAATTTGATGATCCCATTTGTACTTTATTGAATCTGATGGACAAAGAAGAAGAAAAAAAAATGTTCAGGAAGAGACGATGTAGCCAAATAAAACATGGAGGGAAAAAAATTATTTTAAGAAATTATTGAAATTTGTAACCTTTAGTACATTTTATAGAAGCTGAAATAACTAATATTAAGAATTGCAATTAAATAATGCTTTTAATAAAGTTTCTAATTCAAAACTTTTACACGTTATCCTGATGAGAAGCGGCAAAATTTAAACTTAGAAATAATTGTTGACTATGCTGAAGTGCCGTGTTATTTATCTTAAATTGGAGGTCGTTCTGCTGAAGAGGAAAACTTTTCTAGCTTAAACTTCCTCTATACAAAATTTTACTCTCTCACTGACTAGAAAAGTAGCATAAGAACGAAGAGCACTTTCATTGAGTAAAAAAGTAGCAAAAGAACGAAGAGTATCTCTCTCACTGACTAGAAAAGTAGCATAAGAAGGAAGAGTACTCTCACTGATTAGAAAATTAGCATAAGAAAGAAGAGCACTCTCACTGACTAGAAAAGTAGCATATGTACGAAGAACATCTCTCATTGACTAGAAAAGCATCGTAAAAACGAAGAGCACTCTCACTGACTAGAAAAGTAGCATAAGCACAAAGAACATCTCTCACTATGATAGTAAAATGAAAATTTATTCAGAAAAAATTATTTTGTAACTTATTCTAACAGCCTTTCAACGATCTGAAATAAAATAACAATCTGTCTTTCTAAAAATTTCCTGAATTTTTTTTTTTTTTTTTTTTTACTGTAACCCTTCTATAAAGAATTACCCAAAATTTGTTTTACTTCTACGGAACATTAAATTTTGAAAACCCCAACTGCTTCTCATTTGTATGGAAGGAAGCACGATCGTCACGTAAATCATTCCATTTACTTCAAAAAATTTTCGTCCCGTGACCCTTTAGGAAAACTCCATTAACCAGAACCCGACTTAAATATCGACAGTCACGTGACAGGGATAATCCAATTAACGGCGCATGAAAACTTGCCGTCACGTGACGGTGGCAAAGCCATTAAGGCTAGGAAAGAAAGTTTAAAGCCTTTGCTTCTCTGTCGCTTTATTTCTTCCTTTTTTTTTTTTCCTTCAATCTTCTTGCCTACAGCTGATTGCACTTATGGAGAAATTGGCTTGTTAAGTAGTTTTTGTAGCCACTTAGATGTCGTAATTGCTTTTTACAAAGTGGAATTCCGCCGTGCGTCCGTGCGTCAATCCGTTAATGACTTTTTGTGATTTTTAGATGAATAACTAAAGCAACTGTTATTCTGATTTTATTAATAAAATTTGGCAGTAAGAATAATTTAAAAACAAAAAAAAAAGAAAGTTTCTCTTCACCTCTGTCGAGTTTCTACCATAATTTATGCGTTATCTGTATAAGCGACTCTTCGTACTAATTTTCTTATTTAGCCAAAGTACTCGTATCGTATTTCTTATCAATTTTTCATCGCCAAGAGCGGAAACCAGATGTTTTTCCCATAATAAATCGGACTTATCGCTCTTTTGTCTTCTGTAGCATGTTTACAGACAACAAGCATCTGTTATACTTTTTGACCTTCGATAAACATGCGAGTCTTTATAAACGTATCTTGACGATTTTCTTCCGAATTTTTTTTTTTTTGTTTTTTTAATTCCGAACGTCTATCTGGATTACTCAGTGATTAAAATAATTATTTACGTATTATCCGTGCAGAGAGAGAGTAACAGAAAATATGACAAACGTGCTCGAAAGTAGAAACCAGATTATTAGTTTACTAAAGATGATGATGATGATGAACGGTTTAATAAATTTATTTAAACGATCCGTACAAAGACTTAGTTTCTTATAAATATATATATATGTATATATATCTTGCTGTTTGTATACATTTTGTTTCTGAATTTATTTTTAGAAGTGCATTTGGGTATGAAAAGCGGAGTAGAGTGAAGTTCCATGTCGGTGGATGAGACCACAACAGATGGAATACAAGACATATCGACAGAAAATCTGATGGAAACGCAATCTGATTTCCTTGAAGAATAAGAAAAAAAGAATATATATATATATATATATATAAAACTATGAAATATTTTATTTTGTGTCACCTATGATCAAACTCTACCGCGCTCTTTCTTACGCTGAAAACATTCTTCTTCCCATTTTAAAATCTCTTTACTATGCAGAATTTACCGATAACAAAATTCGCAGAATAAAGAAAGATAGTCAAATCTATAGAAAAAAGAATTTAAAAAAAAATTCAAACTATGGTTATGCTGCTACATCATTAAATTTTTTTTATTTTTTTATTTTTTAATTATAAACCTGTAAGAATAATTTTAAATATCGAATTTTCTACTATTCCTTCTTTGTCAGCAGAACGACGAAATTAGAAGAAATATAATATTTCTTTAAAAAAATGACACCCTAAGAAAATAACAAGCTTCGGTCCCGCACTACCTGTCACTTCATTGTCGCTGTGTGAAGCTTGGCTTCAGTTCTCTCAAAGTGGAACCATGCTGCAGTGACCACTGTCGTTGACATTTTGGTAACCAGATCTCCTTTTTCCTTATCTATTCTGCGCCATTTTGCTTCTCAGGTTACAGGAAGGGGCGTCCGACAGCTCCCCGGGGCCACTTTTTCGATAAAGCTTCTTTCCTTTCCCTTTTTCCTAGTGATACGCTTTACTTTCGGGGCGAGGTCAGGCGACAAAAATTCGCCACTAATTAAGCAAGCCGGAGAGGAAATGCCACAACTTGTAGGCACAGTCGTTCCTTGTCTGACTGTTCAGCTTTTTTTTTTTCTTCTTCTTCTTCTTCTTCTTCTTGCCTCCGCTGCCTCTCTTCTATCTCCTCCTTGACAACTCTCTTTCCTTCTTTGTTTTCGATTGCCGACAACACCGAATTTTATGTAACTCAATCCCTTCTGTATCAAAAACTTTTACAAAGGGTTGGATTTAACTTTTATAATTAGTGCGTTTTTTTGGCCTCTGACGTCATCTACGTGTACTACTAGTACCCTGCTGAGGAAAGGTATATATATTGGGTCTCCCGCTGTGTAGTTTAACGTTTGGGACGAGAGCTTTGCTATGTTTGTTATTTTTGGTAATTGAGAAAGTGCATCCCTTCGCGAATCGGGTTTGAGTTGCGGTCTTTTAGGGGTTTCTTTCTTTACAAAATGTTGACTTTTCGAGGGGGAAAAAGTGTTTTGTAAACTCTTAATTACCTCTCTTTTATCGTCGTCCCACAATCGCTTTTAATAAAACGGTTTATTATACTTTAATTAATAAAACAAAATTCTTTCTTCTCTCTTTAGAAATTTCTAATTTTCTTTTTTTTTTCTTATTATTTTTATTATTTAATTTTATCGTTTTATTGTGAAAGTTTGGAGAAAACTGAAAAGAAAGTCGTCTAACGACTAAACAGGTATCGGGAGTCGTCTTTCAAGATTTAATGATGAAAATATTTACTCAAGGCTAATAAAAGAGTAGTTGACTCGCTCTACTTTCGTCCGTGTAAGATTTAATTTTACTCTGTTTTTTTTTTTTTTTTTTCTTCTTTTTGATGAGACGTAATTTATTAATAAGACGACAACAAGCTGTATTTATATTACCGAGATAAAAATTATCTTGCTGGTTAACAGCCGTTAGCTTCAAGAGAGTACTTTAAAATTTATTCTCCTCTTTCTCGCCGTGTTTTCATAATCAGTATGGAGACTAGGATTATTTCTTGTAATTTTGGATGAAATTCTTCCATCTGCGAGTGGTTCGATGTCTTCGTCCTGCCATATATATGTATAGAAACTTTGCATGTTAAATCGAAGATGCAAATGGTTAACTGATGCAAGCGGAACACTTTCTTTTCGGAGCTGAAACCGCTTAAATCACTCCGTTAACGACAATTTGATATAACACCACAACTACTAGACACATAGTGAAGCGGTGGAGTCCCAAGCAACAGCTGGTACATTCGCTCCGTCCCAATGATGTTCTACTTGACATTTATCGACTCGACTAGAAAGAATTATCGAGAGTAAATTGCATTAAACAAGTGCTCTCCTCTACCGACTTATTAAGCAATGAGGATCAATAAATGTGCAACGCCTTATTAAAATGTAGAAGTAAAGGTTGGTTCACTAGTAAAGAGCAGCTGGGAGGTCATAACTGAAAACGCTACCCGTTGTACGGGTCTTAAATTCGACGCTACTTTATGGCTTACAACCCATCAAAGCGTGAGAGGACACTCAATCACGTGACGTGAGAGAAAGTATAAGCAGCGAGAGCCTTCCAGGTGACAAAATAGAGAGGGATGTAATAAATATAAGAAACTTATTTGCATACCTGATGAGTTTCGTGACTGCCCTCGTATGCAAATTTTAACTCCAATTATTTTTCCGCAATTAAAAAAGGATCTTTAATTTATCGTTTCCTCTCTTAATTATCTTATTAAAACAAATAATTTAATAAAGCGCTATTCTAATTTTCTTTATTATCATAATTGATGGGTTTAATCCTCCAGATAATCATCATCTACAGATCCGAAACGAAACGCCAAGCATTTGCCATAAAATGGAAAGTTACATCGTGATTGATTGATTGATTAGATAATGGAGTCAAGTGGTTTCTGTTTAGGATGAAACCATTCCCATAATTTCGTTCTCAGGAAACTCGAGGTAACAATTCCAACGTTGCTCTCTTCTGTGCCAAACGAATCTATTATTGTTGTTTGTGTTCCAATTTTCGAACCCCAGAATTATTTAGTCGGTGGAATTCGAGATTGGGCATCGGAGAGAGAAAAGGGGAATTCGAATAACGCGAGGAAAGAGCCGTTGTTTGTCGAGTGAAAGATGAGGAAGAAGTGCTATGGTCGGAGGAATAACACAAACTGCCATCAAACGTGTGACTAACGGTATAAAGAACCGGAGATGTGCCACCAGAGTATGCCACCAATGTCCGGTATGCAGTCGGACATGCGCTGTGTAGGCATTCTTGTGGTGAGGGATGGTGCGGGTCTCTAGAAATGACATTACTGCTCTATATATATGCCGATTGTTATCGAACCTCGTAATAGCGAGCAACTTCTACAAAACAACGATTGTAATGATCTCTGTGTGCCAAAAGGGACATTCCAGATTGACTTCCTTCTTCGGCTCCTGCTTCGACTTTTTTTTTTCCTTCCATTTCTACTCTTTGTTTTGTTGTCTTCCTCTCCTCATAAGTTCTCTCTCTGCTCGCTTGTCACCTTTCTCCCATCTCCGTTTTCTTCTTTGTTCTTTTCCTCAATCTCCGGATTCATCCTAGAAACATTTTTTTTTCTTTCGACATCATCTCTGCAATGTCTCCTTCTCACTAATTTTTTTTCCTCCTAGTTTTTCTCTAACATGACTATATATTTCAATGAGATTCTTCGGCTACTAAATGAATATATTAAATATACTATTGTAGGAAGCTAAGAAGTTGGATATGGCTTATTTTTATTTATAAGTTAGAAGCATGTAACTTATGTTAAACAAAAAGTGAGGCACATGTTTTGCTTTTCATTCCGAGATAAAGAAGCTACATCTTTCATACAGATACTAGCCTACTACCGTTATAATAAAGATGCTTCGGAACGACCCACTCATCAAAATTCTACAAGAAAACAATAACAGAGATAAGAAAGAAGTAAACCTGGCAGATGGCTTTCTAAATCATCCAAAAAATGCTGTATATATATATAAAAATCTTCATTATTTTTTTTTTTTTTTTGTTCTTGGCAATAAATTGTCCACGTAGACGTCTCGGATTTAATTTAAGAAGTAGTTAATTAAGTTGAATCTTTTATTTTTCGGAAGCATGAAGTTTCTTTGAACTCCCTAACTATTTCTAAGTGTAAATAAGCCAAGAATGAAGCCGGTCCGGAACAGCCAATTAGGATTCCGAAGCGGGCCATAGAGGGGTGATGCATGACCCAGAGTACACGTGGTTTCTTTCGACATTTATTGCCGAGTCGGAAAAGGAACCCACACACCATGTGTAAACGTGAGACAGTTACAGAAAACCGGACGACTGTGACTTACTGCCATACTGCTTGACTGGGAATTCAGGCAAAAGGCCTGCAGGCTACTTTAAACGAGTCTCCTACATCACCGTTCATGTCGGTGGAAGTGCGGGTCTGGTTTTAGGAATTATGAACGAGTCGTAGTATACTAAATTAGCGTCTAGATGTAGGAAATACTTTTCTGGTAAGAAGAAATTTGTATGCTGCAAAAAAATATTATCGTCGTCCATAATGAATTTTTTAATAGTAAAATAAAATATAAAAAAAATGAAAGAATTTTATGAGGTCATCTTAAAATTGAAAAATAATAGAATTCAAAAGTATTTCTGAGAAGAGTTGTTACTATAAAGTGACAGAAAGCTGTGAAGAACCAGATTAATACATTTAAAAACCAAGAATTTTCGTTAAAAATTTATTTTGTCTATTAATTCGCCACATTCTCTAACAGAATCTTGTGCCTTAAATTCTTCAGACTGACTTCTTTCTCTACCCTTAAACTTCCCTCTTCACTCCTCCTTACGAACTTAAAGTATGGAAAAGTGGCCATTTAAAGTTATCTCTTCTGTTATATAAACCAGCGATAGAAGTAGCAAAGGGGGGAGTCACGATAGCGAAATAATGACTGCAGTTGCTATTGTCAAAGATACATCCTCGTAATGTGTTAGAAAATCGGAACACAGAATTTGCGGTGTCCATGGCCATTACTCGCCATGTTTGAAGCACTGGAAACAATCGGAGCGGAATTCCAGCAAGTGGCGCAACAACGTTATTAAAATTCAGGTGAAAGACCGCCTGTTTGATGTTCGGCTAGAGACTTTCACTCTTCCCATCTTTACAGAAGGAAACAGGTGACGTTTAGCATCCACCTCTACCGTGTACCTTTTCTCTAGAAGTATAGCTATGTTCTTCCTCCCGGTATCTGGTTGGTGATATGTGAGAAACTGCACTTCTCCCGATAGGGTCTGTCAAATTTGACAGTCTTGTCTCCTGGGATGATGGGGTCGGAGGTGGACATCTCTCCCATCCTCGATAGCTCGATCAATTAAGCTTAAGTTTCTAGTGATAAGTGAAGAGTGCAGTCCGAACGAATCGTAGGACATCTTCCAAGATTTATGTAATCTGTTTGTTTTGCTACTTTTCACCAGAAATAAACTCCGATTTTTCTTCTTGTTACTTTCTTGTTACGTTAATATCATTACAGAATATTTAAATATTTTTATTTTTATTTTAGATTGCATCGTGAAATCATATAAAATGATATGCACAAAAGTTGTATTATTAATATTAATATTAAGGATGGAAGCAGTTAGGATTGTCTATACATAACGAGTAATTTTTCTATACATTTCTTTCTATATGACCTTTAACGAAAGCTGTAATAGGATTAATGATTTCCAATTTTCCGATGATAATTAAATTGCTATAATAATTAATGTTTTGGCAATTAATCCTGATAAGGCCTATATAATAATATATATTGTAGAGTATATGATAAATTAACTATAACGCTTTATAAATGTTAGAAATCTAATATGTCGCTCTGTAATATAAATTCAATCCAGAATGGATTTATCAGAGAAGTTAGCGAAACAAAGGCTTTTAAAGGGGCCTCTATCTTCACTGAACACCTACGTTTTTTTGTTGTATTTTGTTCATTTTAGCCCTTCTGCTTCAGGCCCCGAAATATGTAGATTTGGCCAGAGAACCGGATGAAACGAATGCTTTTAAAGGGCCCCTATCTTCAGTGATCATTTAACACTTTGTTCTGTTTTATCCATTTTAGCCTTTCTGCTTCAGGCCCCGAAATATATAGATTTGGCCAGAGAACCGGGTGAAACGAATGCTTTTAAAGGGGCTCCTATCCTCAGTGATCACCTACGTTGTTTGTTGCGTTTCGTCCACTTTAGCCCTTCTGCTTGAGGCCCCGAAATGTGTAGATCTATTGCCCTATAACAAATATTCTTTTAATATATTTAAATTTTAAATTTTTCAGTAGATTTCCCCAACTATCAGTTATTTACGTTATGATTTAAGTTAAAGTTTCCATAAAAGAGATTAGATCTATTCATGTTCCACTGAAAAGATTTACAGATTAAAGTGCATAAAAGTGCAATACAGTTTTTTTCCTCGCCAATATATAACATTTCCGGCGAATGAAACTTCAGTTTGTCTTCCACTCCAATGGATATTTGATGTAAACAGAGTTTCGCTCACTCGCAAATCACTTGTTCAAATCTCTATTTCCGGAAAATGCACTCAAGAATAGTCGACGTTAACAGTTTTACTTGCTACCGCACGAACAATGGGCACTCGTGTTCCAAAATTACCAAATTCTTCTATGCGAAGTACATAAAAACTTACTTTTCATTTTAATCTCTCTGGCTGAATGTTTGATATACCGAACCAGCACGTTTGAAACTACCAAGTTAGTTGCAAATATCAAAGGCGTCGATTTAATAGACTAATATTTGAACATGTTATTATAATTAGTTTCCCTCGTGGGTCTATATAATGTACTGCATGCTATTACAGTGACAATAACTGTCGATCGAATGCAACAGTATCTCATGATGGACCTTTTCTAATGGGCGTATCGAAGTCGTTACTAGACTATAACAGCATCGAAACAAATCGATTTTGGATGTTTGCAATAGATCAACTAAGAGAGTATGCTAAATAGCGTAAGTTATTGTTATAATCTATATAGTAAGCTAGAAGAGTGACATGTTTTAATCTTCAAAACATTATGGGCATTCGTAAATTTTATTCAATATTATTATAAAACGGGAATAATACTTTTATTCTTCCGCCAACTAATAATTTTTCTTCTACTCTTCACGCACGACATCGACCGAAACCACACAGCTAAGGGAAACCTTAAAAATACATGAAATTAAAGTATTGATAGCGTCACAAATGGCGCAAACACGGGCTGACACATCTCGTTGACATCTGTGACAAGCCAAAATTGGTCTAACTTCCCGGGGGAGAGGCGGTGGCACCAGTAAACAAACCACAGCCTCTATGTAAACCGTTAGTCTCCTTCTGGTCCCTGTCATTGAGACTATCCCCAATAGGACCGGGGAGTTAGTAGAACACGAGAACCCACTATCTCGCTCTGGCAAGTCTAATGGAGCGCTGACCTCACCAACCCTCGGGGTCATCGCTGTTTATGGGCTTCCTTCTTCGCTGGGGTCAAGGGTAACCATACCTGCACTACGTCTCTCTCAACTCTTCTTTCTTAATTGCAAACTTGGATAAGTTTATGGCAAAGACGAATCCGATATTATCGTGTAACTTAATTGAAGAGGTTAAGTCACACTTTCAATCTTCTATATGACTTCATTACTGGAGTCCTGGACTCTCTTATCTATCAGTTGTTTAATGAAGGGTATATACTGAATATATATATTATTTTTGCCCGGTTAAACTAAACATTATTGATTTATATATATTTAGACACAAAAATATTCTTAAATTTCAGAGATTTTAGCTTCAAATTCTTAATTTCTGCCTTTAAAATACTTAACCATTTCTTCCCATTTTATCATATCTAAACAGAAATTTGCTTCATATAGAGAATAATTATTCTATAACATAAATACATGCTACATTTGATAAGCTAAGAATCCAGATGGATCGCATCCTATCGCTAACGCTTTTCAGCACATAGAAGCAGAACTGGCGCTTATTGAGGAAGAAATCATATATTTATATATATCATATCTTTCCTTTTATGAGAAGGAAGAAGATAAGAAAGATTGCACTGCCTTATTGGCGGAAGAAAGTTTTAGTATAATTTAACTTTAAGCGCCATTTAGCTGCCTGTAAATCTCACTGGCAAGCCACAACGTCGCCTGTCATCCGAACTAAATGTCATCTTTCCGACGTCGTTGTCCAGAATGACGTCAGTTGCATCACGTGAATGAGGTCTGTGACCCATCGGGCGCTTCCAATTTGCATAAATATTCCTGTGGCAACTATACACACACACACTCTTAGTCGGTTCCTGCTAAGTGCTCGATTCAGAAACCATCTAAAATCATATCTGTCAGTAATGGTAGCGTCCAACTGGTCTTCTTTATTCTCTAAAGATGCTGACATATTAAATTAAGCCATTTTACAAACGCGACGGATAGCATTCCTAAAAAGCTAACCGGACGAACGACAGGAATAAAGAAGAGAAGAAAACCGAGATATATTTATTGCTCTCTTCCATTTCTTCATTTGAATAAACTTAAATTTTATTTCCAGATAGAAGTTCTTCCATTCACAAAGAAATTTATCCAACGAAACTCTACTTAGCAAACGTAATTAAGGAAACAATTCGGCCATTTTCCGTATATATCCTAATTAAAACTTTGCATGGATAAAGATAATACCGTACAAAATTACAAATTTCTTATCACGTAATGAAGATAATCTAGATAATAAAGACTCTGCCGTATTTTCATTCTTTCTCAAAAATTAAAACTGTACGAGTATATCGAAAAAAAAGAAAGAATATCGACATATATTTAACTGAACATTATCTACTACAGTATTTCTGATGTATCCCACCAAGTTAATAATAAAAAATAATAAGAAGAATAATAAACATAGCACTTTACAGTCAGGATAAACTTCCACTTTTTGTAAAATTTTTATCGAAAATATTTGCATCTGGAACTTATCTTCATTCAAATCTGCAGAAGTATTTGGCATAAAAAGAGAATAATTTATATATTATAAGAATTACCGTCACGTCTCCCTTCATTACTCTTCTCCATTATTCATTTTATGATCGAATTTTGAATTTTCTTTTTTTTTTTTTCGATTAAGAACATGTTTCTGATAACAATCACATCCTAAAATTTTTCTACTTTAATAAATATTTTTATTATTATTATTTTTCCCTCCCCTTTTCCGAAATTATCCTCCTTTTTTTCTTCTTCTTTTTTTTATTACCTCCATAAATTTTTAAATTATTCGAATTCGATTACTCCTCCTGAATTTTTTTTCCTCCTCCTCCTCCTCCTCCTCCTCCTCTTCTTTCTCCTTCAAATAAGAATAACCTAACCGGAAATTTTTATAAAATATTTTCGTTTACTGAAGGGTTGACATCGGAACGAGTAGTTAAACAATTTATGAATCCAGCTAGATACGTACTTCAGGAATTTTATGAAATTTCGAAAGTGAAAAATGGCCGAACATAAAGAGTCAAAAGAGTGGACATTATTCGCTCTTTATAAATAAACAAAAAAAGTTATGAAAAAAAAACGCAAACGGATTTTTGAAAGTTAGTAAAACTCTCATCGAGTGTCGGTTTTCTCCAACAAAAATTGAAGAATTAGAGCAAAATCAGGCAGTACCCGAGTTAATTTTTAAACACTTCATTCAGAGCTTTATATAAACCGAACCTGTGCCGTTGTCGTTGATTATTTTATTAATTGATTTATATATAATGAAGGAAAACGGTTTAGAAGAGAATTGGCACAGAAAACCTTTAATTAAAAGATGCTAAAAGTCACTAAGTATTGGCAAATGCACTTAAAAGTAGATTTGTAAGTAGAAAAGCATCGATTCTGTGTCTTTTCTTGTAAATAAGACTTAACGATGCCACAAGAGACAGTAGCAGACGTGAATAAAATGCGCGATTCAATGAGAATCCTTGAGTGATATGTGCGGGGATTTGGGAATCCACGTTGCTTTACTTTACACTTGTTTCCACCATTATCTTTGCATTTATTACGGACATGTTGCGAGTTAATTACTCCATTTTTTTTTTATTCTTTTTGTTCGCACAATCATTAAGCCAGTCTACCTACCACCTTTCCATTTTCTCTGATCGTTGTCGCAAAATATATAAAGTATATTTTTTTAAAACATTAATTTAGAGTTTGGAAAATTTTTTTTATTTTTCTTCTTCCTTATCGTATTTACAAAAGTAATAAAGACTTTAAACATTAATTACACTAGTATAAACTTTCCAAAGTCGCAACAGACTCGACATTTGGAGCATAAGGCATATTTGCGCGGTTTAAAAATTCTCAACTGTAGATACGTCGAAAGACACGAAAAAACGAAACTTTCTGATTTTTTTTTTAACCACCCTCTTTTTTAATCTTCTGAATTAAAGGGATAATCGCCAATATAGCAAAAATTCACGGGGAAGAATTTGTTAAGAATTAAATTGTCCATTATGAGCAGTGATTCCGAACCTCCTTTCAATACAAAAACCCTTATTATGTAATAGAAATTCAAGAAAAGGTTGGACTTCTTCCCGGTGCACTAACAATCAACTAATGGTTCTTCTATGATCAAAATGATGTACGAGTCCCTATCCATTATTACTGAATGGATGTTCATGAAGTACCATTCCTCCGGGGACTTTATCCTTCAGTATTATGACTTTCTTCTACTTCATTTCTTCCTATCTTTCGTTCCAATGAATGGATACAGTTAGCGCAAAAGGCTTTGATTCTACAACAATTTGATTAGCATACTTTTTAAATTTCGATAAGGACGTCAATCTAACTGTGAGTACGTTTTATAACTTCAGTTTAAATACTTCTGATTGCTCAACTTATCTAACGATAAGTCAAACTTTCTGTTAATTAACAGAATATACTACATTTACGCTATTAAAAACTACAATATAATGTAGAAAACCTTTCAGATTTTAAGCTAACAGTTACAAAACTTAAAGATTTTAACGTAAAATTAATGTTATCGCGTACAAAAGTAACTTTGCAAGACGTTTGTTAGTACGTCCAGCTTTCTAAAAATAAATCAAAATAATTTTATGTGTTATTTTAAATATTCTTTTCTAAGGAAAAGTATTGCATTGTCGAATGATGGATGAATCGGAGAAAAATTGATTTTACTTGCAAAGTTGTGCAGAAAGCATTAAAAACATATTAAGAGAAACTTTGCTAGATACGTGCAAAGAAGAGAAGCACGTCATTTACAAGACAAGCGACTAATAGCAAAAGACTTTGCAATGATGGGACAAAGTGTGTTAAAGCAGAAGCATAAAAAGTCTTCCGACACAAGCCGTCAATCAATAAGTTTTTCTGTACGAACACTTAGTGGCGTGTTTGCTGAATCAGCACAGTTTGGTGACTTCAGTTTTCTCGGTTTGCGGATGAATCATGTCGTTCTTGAGTCCCTGCCATCAGCAGCATTACGCGATAAACAGTTAAGTATCTCCAACCTTAGCTGACTCATCAAAGTGCAAAGTAAAGATTCGTACAAGTTGTCACCCCATCTCTTCTATTTTCATGTTCTTCTTCTTCTTCTTCTTTCAAATTCTTTACTTCGCTGATTAATTGTCGTGGGAGTGCAGTCTTTATAAAGTCTCTTTAACTTTATCTCACACCAGTAATTGGAAATTTACTGGTAACATTACCGAGAAAATTTATTTAATTTTTCTAAAAATAAAAAATAAAAGAACTTTTTTAACTGGTAACGCTTACAAAACTGGATAATTTGCTAGCAACGTTATATATATATATATATATAAAACATCATCATTTTCGCTTTCAGGTTATAAAGGCAAACCTTAACGGTTGCTTAAAATTCCTCTAGATGATGGCGAGTGGATGCAAAAAAAAAAAAAAAAAAAAAATGCTAGTACAATCAACATATCTCGGTAATAACAATGGCTATAATAATAAAGTGGAGAAAGAAGAACAGTAATTGGCACATGATGGGATGTCAGCTGCACTCCAGCACATCACGTACTT
>WUQG02005000.1:0-12158 GCA_011317285.2 Androctonus mauritanicus | reverse complement strand
GGTGGGACCCGAGACTCGAACCCGGGTCCTCCAGAGTGGAAAGCCGAAGCGTTTCCACGCGGCCAATCCGGCCACTGAAGAACATTAGTGTGAAAAATTTTCGGGTTTTTTTTAAATTGACACGCTGTAATTTGCAGAGAATATTCTATGATTAAACGAACTTAGACAATTGCTTCAGGGCGTTGTAATTTTGGGGCACCAATTTTGTTAATAAAATCAAAAATAAGTTTTAATTTAGGAAAAAATTAATTAAAAACTTTAATATTAATGGTATAGTTTTATTATAAAATTGAAGATCTACCACTTTATTTATTATATAAAAATTATGCGATACATCGAAACACTGTATTGCAACTTCGCAGGTTATTTATTAAAAAATTGTCAATATCTTCAAACATTATGATTTTTATTTGATAAAATAGTTTTTTTTTTGTTGTTTAACGCCCCTTTCCAATCAGTAAGACTGCTAAGGGACAAGGTCAGTTCCAACCGCGGGCTGCATCCACACCCATGGAGGAGGACCGGATAGTAAAGGACGGGATAGCCGAGCCGGGCCCGGAACCTCGAAATAACTTTTGAGGAGATGCTGGACCCGGGGCGCGAAATTAGGGTCCTCTTGCGTGACATGTCAACGCCTTACCACGTGGCCATCTCACAGCCTGGTAGAATAGCTATATTAGTGTTTATATAAGCTTATATATACAACGTGCGCAATAATTAATATTAATTGTGTTGATTGCGTCACTCCAATATTTCTAATATCGTTTTAATTTTCATCTAGTGGTAAATTACAAACATTAGTTTTCATTCACACTATACAACTCTGTTATAAATAAGGGAATGCGTGGCTCGAAATATAGAATTAATGTTTTCAAGTTGTGCATGTTTGTTTTTTCCTGTATGGTTTTATGCCGTTTTCGAATCAGAGAATACTAAGCTGCGGAGCAGTACACTGCCACACCAGAGGTGTGGCGGCTTGAGGTCGCTCACAACTCTAGTAGTGTCTTCTTTTTTTATTTCTTGACGCCACTTTCCATTCAATTAGAATACCAACTGGCGGGGAGAAACAAGCCCTTCCACAGGCTGCCCACCCCTGCGGAGAGGTCAGCCGGATTGTGGAGGACGGGGATCGACGGGCCAGGCCCGGACCCAGTGATAAATATTTTCAAGGGGTGGAACCCGAGACTCGAACCCGGGTCCTCCAGAGTGGAAAGCCGAAGCGTTTCCACGCGGCCAATCCGGTCAACGACTCTAGTAGTGTCAGCTATCAGGTGAAGGATGGGATTGAACGAATTTTCAGGAGGCCCCCTTCTGAAAAATTGGAGGCATGGGTCCTAAGAATTGTACCCAGATTCTCCAGAATAGAAATACAGCATTCTTCCATCCGGTCGACTTGTATATGTTTATTTATAAAACTATCTGCCTTTATCACGTCGATGCTTTATCAACAATTTATAGGAAGTTTTCCATAAGTTTTATATACTGCATTTATTTAAATAGTTTCAGCGAAAATTAATAATTTTGACTGAAAATAAGAATTAAAGTTACTAGTTCTATCTGATATTTTTTCAATAATATCATTATAATTTTAATCATCATCGTTTTTGATTATTTATGTATTTTCTGAATAATCCTATTACTAGCGAATATAGACTTCACTAGAATATTTCAATGGTATTCGAATATCAGTCACTCTTAAGACTATTCTGACAGAGAATATTTAAGATTAATACTCTATAGAAATCAATCTCGATGCTTCGAACACAGCCTTAATAATTCATTGACATCGTTCATTGATTGTAAAGTCGCGTCATCTGTTGACAAAAAATGTATTGCCATGTGACATCCTTGCTTACATCATCTAAAAAGCACTATTTATAAAATATCGTTCTTTGTTGTAATTTTATATTTTTTAATTTGAGTTAAATTAGAATTAATTAATTTTATAAGTTTGATATTTTATAGTAGAAGCAAAAATGTCTGCATAATTATATCCAATTCTATTCTTGATGCCACAGCTTTAAGATTGGGGAAGGAGGCAAGATGGCGGCTACACCACAGCCTGCTTGTTATTATGCGTTGTTAGCGTTAGCTGAAGAATTTCGTACCATGAATCCGCCCAATATAAGAAATTGCATCCAATGCCTGGTTTCTGTCTTTAATCTTAAACTCCATCAGAGAGTGGAAGCTCGAACTCATTTGCAACTTGGTAATATATTACTCCAATATACAAAAAATACTGATTTGGCACAATCGCATTTGGAAAAAGCGGTGAGTGATAATATTTGACAATGTTTTAATAGCTGAATTATATAACTTTATTGTGTATTTGAGAAATTAGTCGAGTTACATATATAGTACAGTACAGTACTATGTGACCTAAATTGTGCAATACAGACAGAGAAGTTTACTTTTCAGGGGGTAATAAAGCAAACATAGCCACATCTATATACAGAAGCTCTCTTTAACTTTTTAAATCCAAATTTAAGTTTCTTAGAAAATTGTTATTTCTGTCCATTGAAATTTTTAAGGGAGAAACCACGATAATAAAAATGATTAATTACTGATTTTTAAATCAAAGTACAGTTTACATTAACGCCATATGAATGAAAATAGTACCAATCGAAAGATGATGATGAAATATTCTGTTTTATTATACTTTATGCATTTGATTATATTTTGGGGTGAAAAATTTAGAATAAAATGAAGCAAGATAATAGATCACAGTAGAATATAACATTGCCTGCTGTAATGAATTATCCTTCTCTATGTTGATGAAAATTTTTCTGTAGAATTTAATATTTCTACTCTATGACAACAGGATAGGTAGATTGCATATTGAATGCTTGTTGTTACTAATTAAAATTCTTCTGATTCAATCAAATCGTTGAAATATGTAGTAATTACAAAGAAACTGTGCTCATAATAATAATTGAATTTGAACATTTGGCATTCATTCACAATAGAAGAAATGATATGTCAATCCTACTGTTTTATTTTTTAAAATTGTTTACAGTTTTTTTTATTTTTTCATTTTAATATATACTTGAAAAATTAATTTTTATGGCATGATTTTAGGATCCAAAATTTAATGAACTTATTATAAGTTAAAAGATATTCTCTGAAGATATAAAAATTAATTTGAGGTTCAAATATGAAAGGTGAATTGTTTTGAAATGTGGTTTTATAAATATAGATCATTAATTCAAGGAAACTCTTTATTTGTAGTCTTTATTGTATTGAAAATGGGAAAAATTCTCCAATAAGCTCTATTTCTTCTAGTAATCTATAATTTCTTTGTATATGTCATTTATAAAATTATATACAAAATTATATAATCTTGAAATAGTTAACTTTGATTCCTTGCAGATGACAAACTTTACTCTATTTAGAGTGTACTTATATTTTATAACAAATTTATTATGTTGCACGTTTTTAATATTTTATATTTTATATAATTTTATGCAATAATACTGAATCAATGTTACTCACTACTGAATCAAAATTTTTGAGAAAAACTGGAATCAGTAATTCATTTTAAATTTTTTTGCTTTATTAATGCAATGAATGATCAGTCCAATTACTTTTAAATTATACTTTTGCTGAAGATGATTATAGATAGTCCATAATTTGTAGAATTACCATTAAAATCTGTTTACTATTAACTGAATCTATTTATCCATTGAATCCCATTATACGCATTTTTGTAAAATATTTTTCATAATATTTTTCAGGTTTAAAATTTATAATTAAAACTATATAAATCTGATCTTTTGAGCACATTTGAACAATGCTTTAAAACTTTTAATTCTCACTTGGTTTTTTCAATTGTTTATATGATACTTCATCTATGTTACAACTATGAATGAGGTTCTTTATCTGTATCTCAAAATTATCATATAAACTATCATTATAAATTTGTATATGCAGAAAGATATATACTGTGTTTGATAATGTAGTAATGAATAAATTGTAAAATTGCTGTTTTGTTTGTTGATATTTTTTAAGGAAAAATTTTCCCACTTAATATTTTGGAAATGTTTTAGAATTTTCTTCCTCTTACCAACTAACCGAAGTTATCTTACAATTTTGAAAAATTTTTAATTGTTTTATTAAATTCAGAATTGTTAAATAATAATATTGGTTATGAGAGCAAGGAAATGCCATGTTTCTAATGTATAAAGTAAGGTTTTTCCTAACAATCAATATTAATTTTGATCCAGTTTATTGGATTATAGTTAGCAAGATAGAGATGTTGATAATAACAAATGAAATGAAGTGTCAATAGAATAATATACATGTTCTTCCTGATTTGTATAAGATTTACATTCCAACTTATATTACATAAATTAGTTTAAACAAATTTTATAAGTAAATGGAATGATAGTAGATGGTTCCATAGAAAATTCTCACTTCTAAAGGTTTCATAAATTATTATCTTTATGGAATATATATGACAGATTGGGTCAGAAGACTAGATTGAAGATCAAAAATTTTAATTCATAATATACAGTACAATAATATGGGTTAATATGTATTTGATATTTTCCCAAAATTTAGTGAGATGTTTTCCTACATAATCTTCGAAATTCAAGCACTATAGCAAAGAAACTAAATTTTAATCTGACATAACGTTTTCAGACATAAGCATCCCTCTTCAGTGCCATATGCATCAGAATCAGAATTATTATCTAAATTCTGATTCTGATGTATATGGCACTGAAAAGGGACGCTTATGTCCGAAAACGTTATGTCAGATTAAAATTTAGTTTCATTGCTATAGTGCTTGAATTTCGAAGATTACATAGTTAAAGCAAAGTGTTTACCAAGTTTGTTTTCCTACATTTTGGGGAATTATGAAATTCATATTTCCCCTACTGTTGTGTATTATGAACTAAAGTTTTTGATCTTCACTTCAGTCTTCTGACTCCAGTTCATCATATAAGATCCATAAAAACAGGAAATCTTCATTTCTAGAGATTTCAAAAGCTACAAATTTTTATGATGATAACAAAATTCCAGCTATGTACATAATCTGCACAAAAGATATATAATAATCATCCTAATAGTTATTATATATTATTATATAGTTATTAAATATTGTAATAAGTTAGTGTTTACTTACTGTAACTGTAAATTAGTAATGATATTGAACTATCATTATTTATTATAAGATTATGAATGATAGTTCACTATCAATAGTAAAGTTATCTATATACTGTAATATGTAGTACCATAAACTTTACTTACAATAATGTAATTATTTATTTTATAAAATTATAGTACAGGCATATCTCGATATTGTGATGATTATGTTCTGGACCACTGCTGTAAAGCAAATAATAGCCTTTTTTCATTTGATAATTCATATAAAAGCCTAAAAACATATTTACACTAGTGTTCGTTAAATGCACAATAGCACTAGGCCTTAAAAAACTTTGTCAGATTGCTACATTTAAAATATTCGTGTATCACCTTAGTGGATCTAGGTTTGATTCAGGGTTTCACATCTTCAGTTTTTCAGGTTGGTTTCGGGCCTGGCTTGTCTATATGTTACTTTATGTTTTTTATACTTATTCAAGTATTGTTTTGCAGATAATTTTCATTTTGAAATATAAAATAAAAACCTGGAATATAATTGAGAAGCGCTGAAAAGCAAAGTGCCTTAAAGCGAGGTATGCCTGTATTGAGTTTTATATTGAATTAAAATAATGATTTTAAAATGTTTTGGATATTGGATATTTTTAATATAATTCTATATAAATCAAGAGCATCTATGTAAACTTTTAATTTAGAATAAAAATGAATTTTCCCTGATTTTCATTGCCATATGGAATAGACTTTTAGTATTTCAAAAATTGAGCTAAGGTAAAGCAACGTTAAATGTACTCTTAATAGTGAGTATTGGAAGTATTTAATAGATTTTTTTATATAATTTATAATAAAGTTTTATACAATTCAGATTCAAAAAAGAAAATGATGTAGACAGAAAGAAAAAAATATTGACTTTAAATAAACAACTATTGGAGGTAAATCTCATTTTTTTTCTTCTGAAATGAATTATCAGCATTACATAAGATAAAAAAAAATTTATCATTGAAAATAAATGATCAAAATTGGAACTTAGTAAAAAATGACATTATACAAAACCATAATAAATTTGATTTACATAAAACTTATTTCTTTTTTTTTGTTTGATAAAAGGATTATGTATGAGTTTATCATATACATCTTGAATCACAATATTTTTTGATCAATTTTATACGAGAACAACTTGCTTTTTTAGACTATGTAGGTCAAAAATGCACCAGACGCAAGTATTAAAACATTTTTTAATGAGTAGAACGTTTTCGGACCTACTTTTTATTCTTAAGAAGCATGTACTGATGAGGGACCCATAGTAGGTCCGAAAACGTTCTACTCGTTAAAAAATGTTTTAATACTTGCGTCTGGTGCATTTTTGACCTACATATACATATCAATTGAAAAATTTTAAACATATATTTAAATTTCTAAAATATATTTAGAATTATATTTTATATTTAGTATAGTTATAGTCTTATGGAATAAACATTGAGAAATGCTTTCAATTTTTTCTTTAATTCTTCTCTTAACATAAAATTTCAGTTAATATAGAAAAATTTTCTGATCCCAATCATTTTGTGTTAAATGTTCTACTACATTTTGATATTGAGAAATTTCCCATAATATGACAGTCTTGCTTATTGATTATTGATAAACAAGATTGTTAAACATTACATTAACAAACATTATCAATAAAGATATGAAACTTTATTTTATATCATTCATTGCTTGTTTTCCTTTGTTATTATTACTTGTAATTTCTAGGAGTTACTTTAAAATGCTAAATGTATTGGAATTTTTTAAATCTAAAAATAATTTTTTTATTGATTTTCATTTAATCCTTTTGCTATCTGCTATTTTTTTTAAATTAAATCTAATTGATCTGCGAAAAATATATAAAAATTTAAATTTAAACTCTCGCTTAATTTTTGGTGAAATCTTTTGAAATTTTCAGGATTTATTGAATTTTTTCTCTTTTTAATAATGTAAGCATTTTCTGGAATTTTATTTTTTCACAACTTTTTGTTCCATATATGATATCAATAAAAACACAAATTCTTTTATATAAATCGTAGCCATCCAATGAAACAATATTTCTAGATAGCAATATATTCTCTAAACAAAATGGGCCATGAATGAAGAAATTTGGTTTAGTTATTAAGAAATTATTTATAAAAAACTAAAAATTACATAACTTTTGTTGAATGAAGTTATGTCATATAAATATTAAAAAAATTATATGAATTCATTGAAATATTTTCATTTTTATTAATATTTTGTATTTATTAACTTGTTCTTACTTCATTTAGCAGTATATTTTATAAATTTTTAATTTATATCAAGAAATCCTATCATATATGAAAATTGTCTCATTTTATTCATAAATAGCTGTAATAATCTTTGTTCTAATTGGCCAGAGATGGTTTATTATAGTATCCTACCCATACTACATACCATTGGGTAAAGTAGGCTTGGCTGCAGTTTCCTGGTAAATGAGTGATTACTGTAAAGCAATAAAAATGCCACATCCATTTAAAGGGCCATAGGTGTTTACATTTTATTTTTTGCAATTTTCTCTTAAATTTCAAAGAAATTGAAATAAAAAATGAGTAATTAAGATATATATTTTAGTTTTCAGCATTTTATAGCTCATCCTATAAAAAATTAAATTTTTATTTAAAATTTGAAAAATATCATTTATCTCATCTCAAAATCAGAATAACTTTGATATATTAGAATTTAAAATTGATAAGAAGGGGTTAAAAAAAATCTAAATTCTATCAAGCCATTTAATTATAAATAATGCTTGTTTATATACAATTTAAAAAATTTTATGGCAACTGTAAACCTTTAGGAACTACTGCCATATTTTTAACAAATACAAAAAAAAAAGTTTTAACCTGGATTAATAAAATTAAGATTACACTTTTTAACTCATTTTGTTTATTTTTTTAACTATTTTTTTTTACACTTGATGTCTATACACCTCAATGGCAGGGAACAGGTTAAATATATGGCCACATTACAAAAAAATCAACAATAAAGAAGAATTTAAAATAATAAGTTATAGATTGCCTTAGGTTTTAAACTTCTGAAATAAAAATTAAATATTTTTGATACATACATAGCTCATGTAAGAAAAAATATTTTTATTATTAAAACATTTTTGGGCTTACTATGAGACCTTTGTCAGTATACACATTCTTATTATATTCTGTTCTAAAATGTTTATTAAAAAGAATAATGTATATTGGTGAGAATCTCATAAATTAAGGCCAAAAACATTTTAATAATAAAAATATTTCCTGTTACATGAGCTGTGTATCAAAAAATATTGCTAAAGAACAGGAATTTTTTTAGAAAATCTTTAATAAAAATTAAATTATGAAACTAATGCTCTTTTAATAAAAATTCTTCCATTTTACTAACTACAGTGTAGATTTGCATTGCATTTTCTGCTAAATCATTTGACTTTTTTAAGTATAATATAAAATTTAGAGTTAAATTGTAATATTAACAGTGTTATGCAATATTATTCATGACACTGAACAACAATGAATTTTTAGTATTAGTTACTCTGAATTTGTGAAGCAAAATAAACTATAAATAGCTGTTGTTTATGTGCATTAAATAAGCTATTATTTAATGCACATAAATAACAGCTTGGTTCATATGATATTAACAAAGAATGATGATTATTTCTCTTGGTCAGCTAAAGTGGCATGACTCTATAACAATAGCATAAGCACATACTAAAATTTATTCATTCCATATATTTCATAATTAGAATAAAATATCAATATGAATCTTGACAAATTTTTTGGGATTCTTATTTGAAATTTAGCGCATAAAACTTTATAACTGCATAAAATTAATCAGAATGAATAAGATTTATATTTAGATAATAATTTTATTAACTAAAATATATATATTTATTATATTAAAGTATATTTTTTATTTATAATATAATTTTATTCTTAGCTACAGATTTAGAAATTATAGAACTTGATAGAGAAATATCTCAGAAAGTTGGTGGAACTCCTGATGCTAACAATGATGATGAATGGTTTTCTGATGTTGCTCTTCGTATTGATCTTGCCATTTTAGAACATGTTGAATCAATGGAAGAAAAAGTTGCTAGTGCAAGTATGCAAATAAAGGTACATGCATGAATCTTATATTTTCAGTTTTAAACTTTACATTTATATATATACTTAAATATAAACTGATCTGTATGTAAGCTGAACTATGAAAAATACCCATCTGATAGACTACCCTAGGCCTCCAGTTCTCATTGTTCCATCCTCAGATATTATAGATTCCTCATCCACATATTATATCTCCAGTGAAACTTGAAAAAATAGCTGACAATTAATATTTGTTTGTTAGTTTCATAGCAATAAGTCATCTGAAAGAATTTATAACTAAATTGAAGAAAGAAAACATATTTCAAAAAAATCTCTTGCCATGTAAAATAAAACAGCTAGTTAGTAATAATATATAAACAATGCTTAAAGAAGATGATCAGCACAATTATCTTCTTGGCAGCAAACTTGTCAAAAGAACACAATAACAGTTCATAGATTCGATCCTTAGTGTAAAGCTCATAATGTACTGATAAGGGACTCTTACGATAGTCAGAAAATGTTTTACGATAATAAATGTTGTGGAAAACTTGCTAATTGTGCTGTTATTGACTGTAGATATTGACATAAAAGCAAGTCGTTTATAGATGTATGTAAATTCATACACCAACACTCCAAGAAGAAAAGGATCAACAGTCATCAAAAGATGTAGCATTAATGAACAAACACTTTAGCTGTTTCATTTCCAAGCACTGGATTGCAAAGTTGCTAATTCATCAAATATCAAATAATAATAATACTTATAATTAAACCTAACGGTTAACACGACTCTGCAAAATTCAGAGTTCTGCCTGAGCTCAGGTCTTTTATTAGTTTCTAACAAAATCTGAATATAATGATATAAATAATAAAGAGCATAAAAAATAATATATAGGACAGGTCAGAGCTATCCTCTTCACAAAATTAATTGTACTTACTGAAAGTTCAAAACTTAAATTTATAAAATCAAATTTTATAAGCATGACTTTCATGTTATTCTGCTTTGTGAAATACTCTTCTTTATGATCCTGAAATGAAAAGTGCACCTGTAGTTGCACTTTATTTTACTTTTCATTTCAAGATTTTTCAATTCTCAGGTTAATGAGTAATAGCAATTGGTATAACAACAAACTAAAGCAAAGCTTATTGCACGTGTAACATTTGGATCTTAGTTTATGCAAATATTATGTTGCTACTCAACTACATTACATACAAAAAGGCAAATGAGCTAAACAAACAAAATACTTGATACATACGAGAGTGAAGAAAATTTGAAATCCCATACTAATACTGAAATTCAAGACAGTCCAGGCTAATCCCGGACAAATGGCAAGCCTATCTATACTTCTAATATTTATTAAATTATTCAAGTAGATATAATTATCTGATACATATGATGCACTTTAGAAATGATGGTGAATACTAGCAATGTTTTTGCAACTTTCATAACAGGAGAACGAATTAAATATGTAAAATTGTTCAGGTTGGAACAAAGTTTGTTTATATTCTGGCAGTAAATCTGTAGAAGGAAAAAGGTCTAAGTAGACAGTTTTAATCAAGTAATTTTACTTCTTTTGTTTGGCTAGGAAAAACAGTAACATATCTAACATTCTTCACCATTTATCCTTATTTTACTATTTATCCATAATTAAAGCTTACGAAATGATTTTGATTTCTTAATGGATCAAGAATTTGGAGTAACTCAAACTTTTGATTAACTTTTTTTTTTGAAGATTTACTTATAAAGGTTTTATGACATATTATGTAATAGATAAAATAAAATTCAAAAGTTTGTTTTAGAGATTGTTGAATTCATCTATATTTTACTTACCAATTTTTTGATAAAAAACGACACATTGGAAGGTTTCTATTAATCGTTCTCAATTTATTAAAAGCCATATTTTTCTCTCAAATTAAAATTCAAATCATAAATCTCTCACAATTTATTTGTTATTGTGATACGTGTGGGGAAATCAGTTAGAAAGACCGTCCATCCCACTTTAAACAGTAGATCAGCTAACACAAATAAAATGAAACTGGCATTCGTTTTTCCACACAAATGAAGTAGAATTTTATTTGTTAGACGTTAATACCAAAATTTTTGTTCAAGTTTTATTTTCTAACTACAATGCTTAAATTAGCAGATTTATTACGTAGTATAATGTTCTGATTAAAAACACTCCAAAAGAACGAACACGTTTTCGTCTACTCAGGATTGCAACCATAGAAAGCCCTCCAGTGGCGATTGGAAGAAATATTAATACCATACGGAATACACTCGATTATCAGGGTTTTTTTTTTTTTTTGCATATTTCACGCCCCTTTCTAATCAGGGAAATTACTAAGGAGCGGGGCCAGTTCCAACCACAGGATGGTGAAGGACAGGGATCGCTGGATCGGGCCCAGCACTTCGAAAAACTTTTCAGGAGATATCAGGCCCGGGACGCTAAACCGGGTCCTCTTGCATGACAGGCCGACAGCGTTACCACTCAGCCATCCGGCCGCCCGATTATCTGGCTTGCGGACATGTATGTATATTGAAGGTTGCGGATTGATCCCGGTTAATCCGGAATTAGGAATTGTTATTAAATTATCGATGTTATATTTTAGATACAATATCTAAAAGATTTTTAAGTGCCCCAAATTCATTTCTTTATTAGATTATATTTTAATTAATTAGCGATTAAAATTAGAATCAAATTAAAATTACTAATACTATATTGCAATAATTTTTTATTGTAAATAAAAATTTCTTGGTTCCTTTTTTAATAAATAGTAGAACATTTGAGTATATGTATATATAGGCTTACCATACGTCCCGGTTTTAGACATTTGTCCCGGCATCCCGACCGGTTTGGTATTTTGTCCCGGGTGTTCTTTCGCGTCACGATGAGCGGCGAGGGACGGATGTGGTTTGCGACCGCCTCGGTTACTTGGCCGTTTCGATGA
>WUQG02004989.1:0-12159 GCA_011317285.2 Androctonus mauritanicus | reverse complement strand
TTAGGGGGTGGCATTCTATAGCAGGCCCGAATTCCACATCTCCACAATTGTGATTTGCATAGAAATGAATCTTCATCAAATATTACATCTTGGCTAATGAAAAAAATAGTCTCTTTTCTATCCATAATTTGTAGCCTTTGATTTCTTTTGGATAGTCAACAAGTATGCATTCAGTTGCCTTTGGATCAAGCTTATTTTGTTTTTGTCTCTTACCTATTACACTCCATGCCTTACATCTGTCTAAAGTAGATTAAAGCAGGTTTTCTCCCAACCACACCATTTTTGGTGAGTTTTTCTATTAATGGCATTTTAAGGGCATTTATTTCTAATATCATTTTCCATAACAACTGCATCTGCCCAGTGTTCTGGTTAGTCCCGGCTCAATAAGCAGGTATCTTATGTCCAGCAATATCTAATTCATCCTTTCAAATGGCTGTTTTGTTGTGACACTCTGAGTATTGACAATTATCTTTCTGAATTTCATGTTTTAACAAATAATTGTCAAACTTTTTACTTCTTTATTTTCTTTGTCACTTCTCAACATCTTTGTTTTGTGAAAATTTTTGGCCATAGATCTGTATTCATCAAATTTGCTGAGAACTTGATTTTTCATCTTTTTTGAATATATAATTGTATATTGAATATGGTCATTAATGAATGCTACAAAGTAGTTTGAATCCCATTATGATATTGGTTCAATCTTTCCTACAACACTAGAATGATCAATTCAAATAGTTTCTCAACTCCTAGTTCTGTCTGTTAGGAAACTTTATTGTCTTTCCCACTGCACAAGTAGGGGCACTTTTCTCGCTCTTCAGTTGATCTTTGATCTTTCTTATCACTTCTGTTAGTTTTCTTAATTGTCATGATGCAAATAGTCAATAAACATTTTAAATAAGTAAAAGCATGATTCAGCAGACAAAATTCACTACTTTAATTTTAATGCAAACGTTTTCGATGCATTAGGCATCATCATCAGGCCACATATAGTATACATCAATTCAAATTTCAAATACATAGAATATTATCATTCTAAAACGTTAAGTTACCATGGTTACTTAAACCATGGTTAAGTACTAGTTACTACCATGGTTAAGTAAATAATTATAGATAAAATAAATAAATAAATGTTAAAAAATTTAAATAATTGTAGATTAAATAAATAAATAAATAATTACTAACTTCACTATTATGCTACATAAACTATTAATCCTTAAGTGCTGTGATATTCACTTAAATAATGTTAAAAAATCTAAATGTCTATATAAGCTATATAAATTTGAGATTATACTGTTAATATTAAGAATTACTAAATTATCAAAAGGCTAGTGGCTTGTTTCATTTAGCAGATATTTCCATGGTGTGGGCAACTTTTGTGCAGGGCAGTCGTTCAAGGGTCTTTCTTTCTTTGTATTAGTATAAATTTCTATGGTTCAGTTAGTATTGCATGCTCTTCTTTTCTTATAGTTCTTATTATTTCAGCTTCATGCCAATTCACTTCCACATCATTTTCATAAGCACGTACTGCCAAGGCTGTGTTCATTTTTCCATTAGCGATGTCCCTTTTATGTTCTCATAATCTTTAATTTAGCGTCCTTGTTATCCCTATGCATGTTTCATTCTAGTCTGTTGTGTTATTCTTAACTGGTATTTTATATACTCCAGATCGTTGTTTGTTCTTCTTGTGATCTTTTTCATTTCTAAGCTAACTGAATAGTGTCGGGTGTGTTTTATAAGTTAATTTTTTATTTCTCTTTTTTGACTAATTTCTTAGTAATATTGTAATTTCTCATTGTGTAAGGAACTGGCTCGTAATCGTTGTTCTTTGGCAGCTTTTTTTCTATCTGAGAAGGATTGCTCTACTTTAGGCATTTTTTAGAAGCAATGTATTGTACTGTATCTATATTGCTGCCCTATTTCATAAATATAATTGAGCTCTTTTTTCATGTCATATTGATTGGAGATATAAGTGATGGCCATTCTAAAATAATAATTAAATGCTGACATTTTGTATGGAACTGGGTCCGAAGACCATCTGGGTGTAATAACAGGCTCGTAGGCTGGTTTTCTATAGACTGAAGTGTCTAATTTGCTATCTCTTACTTCTATCTTAATGTCTAAAAAATGCGCAGATGAATGGCTAACCTGTTGTTCTTTCAATACTATGCCTTATGCTTTTATCATTAAACTCTCCACTAAAATTTTTGTATCTTGCCCTTTGTCCCATACTGTTAAGATATCATCGACATAACATAAATAGAATCTCATGCCATTGTGGAGTTTATATAGGACCTTAGCCTCCGCTCCCCTTAGTATGATTTCAGCCAAGGGGACTGCCATGGGACTCCCTATAGGTACCCCTTTACATTATAGATAATATTTTCTTTTAAAGGTGAAATACAATTTACGACATACCAAGTACTGTGCCATAATATGTACGACATACCAAGTTCTTTTAAGCAGAGGTGCTTTGACTTGTGAGACTTGTGTATTAATGAGGAGAAATCTATAAAATGCTAGGCATGTAAGTTCAATTTCCAAGGAGGGATATAAGTTTTCATAATCAAATGTCGCTATTAAATCTCCTTCTTTCCACTGGATTTCTCTCAACCTTGCAAAGGCTTGTGTTGTAAAATTTGAATTGGTGTATACTATGTAGCCTGAAGATGATGCCTAGTGCATCAAAACGTTTGCATTAAAATTAAAGTAGTGAATTTTGTCTGCTGAATCGTGCTTTTACTTATTTAATGAAAAATGTCTTTTCATATGTTCCCTTCTTTCTCTTTTTCTAATAGAATTTTGTCAATTTGTTCGATCTTCTAATGTTTTATTTTCTCAAATACAATCTTTTAGCAGCAGGAGTTAATCTTTCTAAGGAGTTCCCTCTTTTTTTTGTGGCATTATGAAATTTATTTAACTGTATGATATACGAAAAAGTTATATCAAAACAGTATGTGAAATGACATAGTCTCGAACAAAGAGCATCAATAAATACATGAATTAATCTTAAATACAGATTCTTCTACATAATAAAAACTTATATTAATGAAAATCATGAAATAAAATAGAGTGAAAAAAACACTGATAGATTGAATAACAAATCAATAGCCACATAAATAATTCAAAATTTATTTTAGATTCTATTACTGTAAATCAAATTCACGGATATTTGGTCAAATCGTTGCGTTGCTATGGCAATGACAATTTTGTTTCCTCACATGTGGTAACGATACTGACAATGTTAAGGGACATTAAGAAATATGGTTGTTTCATAAAAATCGATTCAGTCTATCTTGTCCTATAATTGAACATACATGAATAGGTATTTAGATTTATATGTATGTGTATTAATTAGGTATCTGTAATAGTGCACCAAACAGCCATAATATGTGCAAGTTAAACTTTGATTAAGCCTAATCAAAGTAATGTAAGCTATATTCAATAGAAAGTTAGAGAAAGATTTAAAAAACAACTTTAAAAACCTTTTAATATAAAATATGAAGTTCAGTAGTTTAACAAAATAATATACAGCACAGTACTCAACCTGCCAGTAATTTAGTAACTGAATAGTCACGTGGCCATTATGATCCAATGAGACTGCTTAGTTACTAAAGACACAATCATAGTAAAGGCCATGACACACTAAACAGAAAGCGAAGCAAAGATGACAGAAAAATTTGCATCCGTCACTTCACGTTGCACTGCACCATAGCCTGTCTACATTACAGTCGAGTTACTTCTCATGTTTTGTGGATTTGCCGGTAGAGGTCGTTTGTGGAGTATGGTTAACAAGAGTGGTTGATTTGTTATTACAAAGAAGTGATTGTATATTTTCGGTATTCTTTTAACCTCGTGTCATACAGACATGAACTTTTTGTATTTCTAAAACAAATTTTATATCTGAATCCAGCCTCAATCCCCTTGAACTTCCGCCATTTTCCAAGGAAACAAAACACTCGTTTCTATTGGTTGGTTGATTGCTTCGCGTCTTGCCAAACCGTATTGCTCGCGCGTGCTGATTGGTCAAACTTCGATATTTTCGTTTCCTTTCGCACGGCAACGCGCGTTAACTTGAGTAGCCGCACGGGAAAAGCTAGTCCAAGATAAACTGTACGCGGGTAACCGCGCGAAGTTGCATTCTAATGCTTCGCTTCGCGTCGCGTTCAGTGTGTCACAGCCTTAACTCGACTGCAATGTAGACAGGCAGCGGTGCAGTGCAACGCGAAGCGAAAGATGCAAATTTTTCTGTCATCATTGCTTCGCTTCGCGTCGCGTTCAGTGTGTCACGGCCTTAAAAGTAGTTTCTTTTTTTCCAGATTTTTGACCTTCTCTCCATTAAAAATGGATAAGTCACTTACTAATGTGAATCGCTGTTATATTTTAATTTCTAAGGCAAATCATCGGCAATTAATGCCTATTTTATGTTTTGTCTTATCTTAACGGATACCAAAATCGATCATTCATGGCTAATTTAAATAATTTGAAGGTTGTAGGTGCCGCCAGGTAGACAGGTAAAAATAAATATCTTTCTTGGCTTAGCCATTAGCTAGCCCAGCGGTTTGGGGGTAAGGTACAAAATGATGGTCATTATATGACGTTTGAATGACATTTTTAGTTAAAGTTAGGAAAAAATATATTTATGACCATTTTTGGTATATTTTCCAAAGGTGATTTAATTTCTTCTGGTGTTTATATAGGTAAAACTTTGGTAACCAACAAATGTCGGCCGTCCGTAGTCTTACATTGTTAGATAATTGCCGATCAAAATTACAATCGAATTAAAATTGTCTGGATTTTTGGTGGCAACTAAACGCGTTTCTCCTTTCCTCTCTCCATAAATAATACATTTGAGTAAGTAGGTCGGTATGCAATTTTTTTTATGTTTTTAATAGTAAATGCCTAGAGCCCGTAATTAGGATGGTTAATCGATTATCCGGAGAAATTAGTCCCGGTTAATCGGGAGTCTACCATATAATATTAGCAATGACGAACCTATCGACAATAAATAAATTCGGTATGCATATTGGCCACGTAATAATGAAAACTAAGTGTGGATTATAGAAAAATTGATACTTTGGGTAGCGGTAGAGGAGACCATTTAACATCAAATGTTAATTTCACCCATCCAAACTGTTAGTTAGTTAATGGTGGTTTAAAAATTAAAGACTAACTACCGTCAATCCATTGGTTTCTTCGGTTAGACTTACTTACGATCTAAATTAGAACCAATCGCGCGTCTAACTCCGCGTAAAATCGTGATAAATAAAATTAGTTACCAGCAAAACTCATCGTTGGCCGATACTCTTTCACAAAATAAAGTCTACTATCATTCGGATTCTAAAGGGTAAAATTGGCTGTATTTTATGGGAACCATTAATATTTCTACGAGTAGTGATATAGACATCATCTTTAAAGATTTCTATTCTTTGTATCCATCTGTAGTTATCCGGTATATCTTAACAACGTATATATTTTATACATTTCTGAAGCAATGCGCGTTATTCCTGCAGCTGACCAGAAAGATTTTTCATCGATATACGTTAAGAAAATTATTAAACAAGTAATTGTTTCAAAATTCGATATTCTCGTATATTATATTTTAATTATTTTAAGTCACTCCCATGCTAAACAACTATGATAATGGTGATGGAAAACACGAAAAGTTGGTTTCGCATGAATTGTTTTCACCTGTCATTCGACGCATTAATAGATATCATATAAAAAATACTAGAATAGGAAAAAACATCATTGTACACCTATATAAATTTTGCTAATTTGCTGGTTCATTATAGGAATATCAGCTGTCTAAATTAGCGGGTGGTGTAGGTGACATTGTGTCATGGAGAAAATATGTTTCCTATGATACAAATGGATAAAATGATATGGGCAAAATATGAAGTAAAGTAATAATTCAAAGAAATTCAGTACCGCACCTATACTTGATGCATTACTATTATATATAATCGCCTATTGTTTGCCATGAAATTGCATTTTTTTGGTGCTAATGAGATGCGTGAAGTTACTATCCGCCAGAAAATAAAAAAAAGTGGATATGTCCAGAAGTAACCACACCAAATTCCCAAATAAATGTTTTAAATATCCAGATCCCGATATACGCCATACCTCGATGATACAGGCCAGCGGAACAAAATTCGCGTTTCGTCATTTATAATCGGTCTGACGTCACGTTTCATCGAAAGGTAAGACTCGTTTACCTGGCCATGACGTGTTTATAGCGCAGATTTATAACTGAAAGTTGATGCTAAACATCGTTAGTATCCCAGTTGCGCTGGCTAAGTAAGGTAAGAATATTTTAGAGATTTATCTGGAAGTTAATTACGGTTGATCATTATTCCGTTTATAACGCGTCGGAGACCAAAATAAAATCGATCTTATCCAAATTAACCGAGAAAAAATTCGTAACAGGTGTGGGTGACGTATTGTTTTCCTACTACTGTATTAAATGCGTCGGATAAATTTTATTTAATTTTCGTTTCTGACGGTACGAAATTCGAAGCCACAGCCTATTAATTTTTTTTTTAATAAATTTTCTAACGCTTTTATTAATTTTAATTCGGCCGCGGATAACGTTTCTAAAATTTAATTAAATTCTATTTTTAAATTCGATCGTTGTTAAATCCGGATGTGGCGAAATCCGGACGCGATAATAAAACATCGCCAACAGGTGTAGGAAGACAGGTAACATCGGATATTACATTTTGATACGGTTTTTTATTTTATATTCGATATTAAACGATTTACTCGAAAACGTTTGGATAAACAAACACGGTAGCGGGAAAACAAAACGTCAATTGTGTCAAGGTGTTTTATTGGCCCTGTAACCAAACACAGCGCTATTGTTGGCTATAATTATATTAATAATGATTTTTAATACCGTTTATAAAAAGTGTAGAGGTATAAGACGCGATATGTGAAGGCCTTATTCCAATTTATTTTTTCATTTCGTCATCTACCGCCAGTTTGTCAGACGGTATAAAACGGATTACACGTCATACATTAAACCTGGTATACGGTTTAACTCATTTTATGGTTTTGGTGGACCAATGGCCGTTTCTTAGGGTTTTTATCGTATTTCCGATGTGACGTCACCTGTTAACGATACCGAAGACGGTATTTTATTCGATTTATTTTAATAGGAGGTAAACTTATACGCGTTTGAACTTGGGACTACAACAACGATTGGTGTGTCACGTCAAAGAAATGTCGGCTGTGCCACCATAAAAATTAATTATCTTCCGAAATGCGTCATTTCCCGTGTATTGTAAATATTTTTCGTATGTATATGAATAAGTTTCGAACACTTTCTTAAATTATGGTTATTACCTTGATGACGCAAGTTTTGAGACAGGTAAATGTGTGTGGCGTAATATATAGAATTGGAGATGATTCGCTTATAGGCCGATAGTGAAGTTAGTAAGCGAATATTTATATATTTAATACTAGTCGGTAAGCAAACAGTCAGCGATATATTCGTGGTAAGTATAAAGATAGATGGTACTATTTATGGTAGAGAAACATCTCACCTTTCAAAAGCCTACCATTATCATTTTGGCCGCGTATACATCCAGACGTTAGAGGAAATTTACCTGGCAACAGTTTTCAGGATACAAGAAACTTTTAATAGAATAACTAGTTTTCCGCCTATTTGTATTTTTGAGTATAAAAGGTATCCCGTCTTTTGTAACAGTGGTCATGACCAAAGGCTGGCCATCCGCACCTTATCAAACAATAATTAAAATCAGAGGTACGATTGATAGCCTTGGCTTATTGTAAATTATTCTGGATAAATATAAATTCGGAGAACCGACTGGATAATTTTCGTATTTACCACAATACATCTGTATTAAATAAAAATACCCATATTAATTACGTAGAAAGTTTTATGGCTTACGAGGAAACGTGCATAAGTCAGTTTTTATTCGCAATTATAACTGGGAATATGTTTTTCTATTTTATATCTTTTAACTATTGGTCGGACAGTTACGCAATAGATAGTTGGTTATGAAAAAGGTATAGACGGCCAAATAATAGCGTAATACTTTGTTAAGGAAACATGTAAGAGTTGTTTGTTTAAGAGCCAAGGTCACTCCAGTCGAGAAAAACATTTTTCGTCGTTACGCCTGAGATAATTTGGTTGGAGCAATAATAAAAACAAATACTGTTAATACTTCCTTAATAAGACTGTCTGGAATTTTGTATTAATTGTATTCTGTTAGGTAATCGTATCGGCTGGATCCAACTCGATTTACTCGACATCTTACTCCTCGATCAAGTAAAGGTAGTAACTGTTAAGTTAATGGTTAGATATGGGTTGACTATCATTCGTAGATATTTTTATAGGTAATTTTAGAAGACATCAGTAAACTTTACTTTCAGAAACAATGAAACCTGTTCCAAGCGTCGTTCTGTTCCTATTA
This sequence comes from Androctonus mauritanicus, assembly GCA_011317285.2. Classification (NCBI taxonomy): domain Eukaryota; kingdom Metazoa; phylum Arthropoda; class Arachnida; order Scorpiones; family Buthidae; genus Androctonus; species Androctonus mauritanicus. The sequence goes on along the minus strand of WUQG02004989.1, from coordinate 3,721 downwards.
CTGTTAGTATCGCACTCCTCTCTATCTGCTCGCATCGCGCGACAAGCCGAAGATTTAGACGAGGAAAACAACGAGGTTCCTCAAGAAGAAGATTCCGCTTTCGACCCAGACGAGGATTCGGAAGAAGACGACGATGACGGATTTTCTTTCCGATTTTCTTGGAATCCGTTCCAGAACTTTCCAGATATATTTAAACAGATGCGAGGTACGCGCGTAGTTTGGACGTTTAATTAACGACGTTCGTTTACTTTCCGTACATTAATACGAATATAATTTACAGATAACATGAATTGGATATATTCCAACCTATTTAATCAAACTTCCGACCTGCCCCAAGTCTATAAGAACGTCAGCTCGGAAATAGTCACCATTGGTGGATCGAAATTCAACGTCAGCAGAACTATCATCAAAAAGGCCGATAATGATTCCCAAGTCATCATCAGTTCCGTCTCTATGGATCCAGTAAATAAAAAAAAGGTAAGAGAAATGCAAACACTGACGAAACCATCTTTTAAAACTTAATTAACCATGTTAATGTACCGTCTTTCTATCTTTCAAACCTCATAGAGTTTCGCTTACCAAACCTCATAGAGTTTCGCTTACCAAACCTCATAGAGTTTCGCTTTAACTGACAGTTAGATTTAACTATTTTATATAAACTGTAATGAAATTTTAACCATTTTGATATTGAATCGAGTAGGTGATGGGTTGGAGCTTCTTGCCAGTTCAAATTAATTAACAACAATAATAATCGTAACTAAATAAAACATAAAGAAAAAAGCCAGTAGGAAAAATTATTGGAGGGTCTTCTTAACTTGTTTTTTGTACTACAGGTATATGGTACAAAAAACAAAAATTTTATTTTTTATACTTATAGTATAAAAAACAAGTAGTAATAATTTTAATTATTGGGGAGTACAAAGACCTCCAATAATTAAAATTATTGGGGGTCTTTGTATCGCCAGCAAGATAGGATTGGTACAGATAGAAAGGAGAGGCCTAACCACCAAAACTTCCTTAACGAACCGGGGTCAAAGATCGACTGCCAATCAGACACAGAACGATTCGGTAGGTGAAGGACTAATGTGTATTTTTTGGAATGAATCTTTAATACGACTGAATCGTCGATTCTCACATTTAATGGTCAGTCGATGGGGTTAAATCTTTAATTTTTTAACATGTATAGCGGAACATCAAAAGGAATTGCCACGCCGCATTCTGGGCCGCCAGGCGCCATGTTACTAGAGATCGAGTGAAATCGATCTCTAGTAACATGGCGAGATCGATTTCTAGTTACTAGAGATCGAGTGAAATCTTACCTCACCTCTGCTGTATTTGGTTGGCCATTAACCTTTCATTTCTGGTTCTCTTTAGGGAAATTTTCATGTTTTAGCTCCTCCTTTCGATCGTTACCAATTTTGCTCGGTTGGGCAAACATGGCCATCCTTGGGATTTACGTCTAAATTCGAATGAGAGGTACATAATGAACTAGAATTTTAGATAATGCGAAATTTCGACAGTCGGTACAAATTTAATTGCCGAATAAAAATTGATAGAATTAAATTTTTATCAGCTTTACAAACTTTATTAGTTACGATTTGGATTTCATTCACCGTTAGATATGTAAAGTGTTAAAATATGTATAAGAAAATTGTATTTTTATTGATAATTTTCGCCATTTTATACTTTTTATGTATTCCTAATGAAAGTGTATCTTCAGTTAAATTAACTGACTGTCTCATTATGTTTCATTACAGAAATGATCCAGAGAAAAACCAATATAGTAATACCTTTATCCCATATTCGTTGATGCCCATCCGGATTTTGTATCAGTTATTATAGCGTCTCACTAGTCCACAATGTAGATTTTTTTTTTATTATTTATATCTTTCACAGTTTAATTCTGTCTCCGAACAGAGGATTACGAGTAATTAATAGCTTTATCTTTGTAAAGGCCGATTGGATAAAAGAGAATCCAATAATAAACAATGGTTTGAATACTTTTGTTTCTTTATTTGTAATGAATTAAAGATACATCCAACTATTCCGATTCGGATATCGATAGAATAAACAATCTGTAATTCGCCAGTACTGTATTACAGAGTTAGGAATAGATAATTGTTACTTTTTGTACATACAGTCAATCCATTTTTATCAAAGTACATCGGGACTAGTATAGAAATTTCTTTCTAAATTGGTCGAGCCAACTTATCCATTAGGTATATTGATAATTGTATCAAAATAATACATTACGGAAAGAATTCGAACAGTACTGATCGAGTGATCAGTGGCGGATTGATACGTGTTGAATATAAATTACTTTGTCGTCAGATCCGGAATTGCTTAACGTCCGAAGTATAAAACGGAAGTTGAAAGATATATTGACCAAATGGTGCCGATACCATTTGGCTATATCTAGACCAACTATAGCTATACATACACGCTAAATTATCTGTATGTATGAAACAAAACATGTCAGCAAACAATGCACTAGACGTCAAAGATCACGGATCACCATGTACTTTACTCAAGAACGTGATTCCAGCTCCACGATCCCTGTTTGTTTTGAATGGTGCTGATAAACTGAATGACAAAATATTGAAAAAAAATAAAAAATAAATGAATTCTGTTCACTTTTTCTCCAGTATCCGACCATAAGCACCAATATTGGCGTAAATGTTTTCTTATTTAAATAAAATTCGCATACACTTTAATTATGGGCCAGCAGAGAATGAAGCCCATTACAAACGACAAATTATGGGGTTAATATTACTGGTATTATGTGGTAAAAAGAGAGAAGATGTTATCTAACAGCCAAGGATTTAATTGAGATTCGTTATGCATTGTTCAGATTCGTGTTGATCATAACTGCTAAAATGGCCAAACGATCCCATTTTAGAGGTCTTCACCCAACCACATCAGCAAAATATTTACAGACAATCTAGATTTACTTATTTTCTTCCGTTATCTAATTAAAAAAGCGGAAAATAAGAAGAATAGGAGAATTTAAGAAATAAAAAAGGAATAATTATATTTTTTGAAAACGAAAAGGAATTTTTAACCAGCTTTTGGGACTCCTATTGTCGGAAGTCCCTAGATAAGTTCTATTGTTTCTAGTGGTAATCCAGTCCAGAGTTGGGCCTGGACTCTCGCTAAAAAAAATTAGAGATGTCGGACTTGGATAACGCGGATCCTCCAAGGCGGTAAGCGAGTGCTTTACCACGCAGCCATCCTATCGATACAATTTATAGATATACGTACTTTCTATCAGCAAACATTAAAGAAATACGACATTACTGTAGCTTAAGTATTGAGAGGATGTCGTTAGAGATTTAGCGAAGAGAAAAACAGAACGTTTTATAGCTCAACTCACTACGACAAATAGTAAGAGAAATACAACAATGGCCGAATGTAGGTATTGAGGTCAAGCATCCGTTTAGTTTTCAAATTACGCGATTCTTTAGAGATGGAATTTCTGGTCATTCCAAAGGGCACAGAGATACGATACAAGACAATACATACAGTTCCAATCTAGAATGAAAAATAACGAAGCCATTAAATGCCTTATCAGAGTATTCTTGATAATTTTTTTTAAAAAAACCGATATTTCCTTAAAGTTTAGAAGGACGAAAGTGACCACCAGAATATTATATACAGGGTGTAAATTATCTCCTTCAAAAAAACTACACTACGATGTAGATGACATTCAGGCGATTAAAAT
>WUQG02004978.1:0-12159 GCA_011317285.2 Androctonus mauritanicus | reverse complement strand
AGAGATGCTTGCTATAGATGTCATTTTTTGACGTAGAATTTGTTGGTCACGTGATAACATACTTCTCAGAAATTTGTGTATAGTGCGCCTACAATTATTTTTAGGATTTTAAATGCGCCTCAACTTCAAAAAGTTTGAGAATCACTGCTGTGTAGACCAATGCAGAGCCAGCGATGAATTTTTCATATTAGTTTGTAATTCCAAACTTCATAATTTGAAGTAAAATTACAGATCAGTTTTTGGAAGTTTCCACCTATTTCTCATTGGCAGATAAGTTTTTGCAAATAGAACAAAAAGGACCACTCAAGTAGTCCCTTTTGTTATATTTACAGAAACTTCTAGAAACACATATTGATGTAAACCTTGCATAACAACAACAAAAATCTATAAAGGTACAGATTTCATGATTTTGAAACTACATAATTTGAGGCATCATAAATTGATGATTATCCTACGGATAACCATCAATTTATGATGCCTCAAATTATGTAACTTTATTATTGATTGTTCATAACTTATTGGTAGTTACGAACTTTATTATTATTATTGGTAGTTACGTAACTTTATTATTGATCAATAGTTTATCAAAAAATAGTGTTAGCTCTACGTTGCTAATCTTACAAATGAGAATAGAATGCTTTGTTTCCAAACCATCGGTAATCAATATATCAATATTTTTCTCTGTAAACCTATCTTACTTTAAAAATATACTCTATTAAATTGAGTTTATGTTTTTGGAATATTAATATAAAAATAAAAAATATATTTATTGAATTACTTTATTATGTTGGAATAGTAGTCGGAAGATACTATTTTTAAAACAACAAATATTTTTATCTTACAATTTTTGAGATAACATTCACATACTTTAGCAGTTATCTTGAAGTTAGAAAGTGATCGCTTTATTATTACATAAAAGTTGGGTTAATCCCGTTAAGTAGCAGAAAGTTAAATTGAATAAACAGAATGTAAACTTTTATCTATTTAAAAAAATAAAAATAATAATAATTTTATTAAATTGTTTAAGTTAAACTATTATGATGGATTATTCTATCTATATCAATAACATTCGTTGTTATTGATATAGATAGAATAATCCATCAAATAATAATACGATCAAAATAACATTCGTTGTTTTGATCGTATTATTCTATCTAGAAATAATTATACTTAAGGGGAAAGACATTTTTGTTTAAGATCTTTCAGTAACAGATGATTATCATCTTAATGTAAACACGTATGATTAGAAGTCAAATACCTAAAGATGAATCGAAAAATATGAACCATAATAATTATGGTTAATTTTTAGGGCACATTTATTTAATATTTGCAGTACATAATAACAGATAACACTTGTTGTTAAAGTAAAGGTTGATTATTTAAATGAACAGTGTTACCATTTTTATAATCGATCAAAATCTAAAACTGTTTATAATTTTGTCTTGTTTGTTTAATTATTATATACAGTACTATTGAACCATAGATTATTATTATTTGAATTTTAAAATAGTTTAATGTTATGATTTTATGATAAATAATGACATCTATAATATCGTAGAATACATAATAGTTTACTTTTAATATAAAGAAAGTTTATAGAATCAAAATAATTTTTAATCTCCAAAAAATTAAGATATTGAAATGATATTGGCTTTTCTATAAATGAAGAAACATATTTTACAAATTTACACAAATTTAGAATTATGTGTGCATTCTGTTTGTTTAAAGCATGTTTTAGTAACCAAGTCTTAAAAACAGCATTATGAGCAAGTAACATACAAGTTTTTATTTTGTAAAACATTTTCGGATCCAACACTGGTCCCTCGTCAGTACACGACATTTAAGAACGTGTACTGATGAGCCTGAGAATGATGAGATGATGAAAAAAAAAGGACATGTTCTTAAACGTCGTGTACTGATGAGGGAACAGTGTTGGGTCCGAAAACGTTTTACAAAATAAAAACTTGTATGTTACTTGCTCATAGTGCTGTTTTTAAGACTTGGTTACGTAAAAGCAAGTGGATTGTATTTGAATTTTTATGACATGTTTTAGTTTTGTTTTATTCTTAATATATATAAATTTAGAATATTATTTTCAATTAGAATAAAAGTTATCATTTTAAAATGTAATAGAGCAAATTAAAGATTTATAAATATCTGAATGACTCAATTATAGGCCTGAAGAGGATGCTGGGGCGTCGAAAACGTTTGTTTATAATATTTTGTGAATTAGGGATTTTTGGTCCTTTTGACTGCAGTGAGTGCTGGGATTGTTTGTTTGGCTGAATGACTCTTTTTTTCATATTGTGCTGTATATGCACTGGGGTTCAAGGAAAGTGAAATTATATATTTCTAATTTGTTTTTCCTGATGTTATGCTACATTAATGGCTAGCATCACAGCTAGAAATATAAACAAAAAATATTTATCAATAGTTAGATAAAACTAACAAATAGTTGTCCAATGCTCTCAAAATATATTAAAAGTGAGCATTAGAAATCTTTATACAACAGTTTTGATAAATATGATAATTACGATTGAAATGTTATCAGAAGCTCTTCAGTTGATTCGTTTTATCATCTTAAATAGAAAACAAAATGAAAAGTTTACCAGGTGCAAACTATTATTTAGTTGAACAACTATTAACACTGATGCAGCACACTATCAAGGCATTGATAAGATCAAATTCTGGAGATGATCAACTGATAGTTCATGATTCCAAACACACATTATGACTTTATGAAATTCATAAAGGGTCTTTGGTTTCTTTCTGGCAGTTCCAGATTCCACACGATGGCAACGGTTCTCTATAAGATTCAGATCTGGGCTATTCCCTGACCGGCTAAGAGAGAAATTATTATGGATCATATTTCCAAATACTTTTTCACTTTTAACAAAGGTAAACATATTACTGTTGAGCCTCTAATGCAGAAATGAAACTAAAGTAACTACAGGAGTACTTACTTACACTTTTTGCCTAATGACAAGTTGAGTTGTCCTGAAAGATGCAATTACTTGGTAGATTAAAGTGCCAAGTAATTTGCCTTCCAATGTAGCCAGTTACTCATTGGTATTTAAGGAATCGTTTATAAACTGCAGGTAATTTACTCTGCAATATGAAATACACTCATATCATTTGGTAGGGAATTTTACTGTAGACACTATATATTGTAATCTTAGTGGCAATCTTCATTAAGTGTTTGGCAAATTATTTCCCAACTGAGTCGTGAAGATTGAATTTCCTCTCATCTGAGAAAATAACTGATTTCGACTGCTTGAGGGTCTTTTTTGAGATACTCTTCATACCAATATAATCTGGCCTTTTTTATTTTTGTGTGAGAAGAGCCATCATCTTAGGATGATAGACTGCAAGTCCATTTTGGAAGAGGCATCTTCTAATTGTTTCTGCATTTGCTACCATTCCTACATGCTCTTCTCATTCTAATTTTAGCTCAGACAAAGTTTAATAGTCTTTAAAGCATAAGCACTTCAAAACGTGGTCTAATCTTATCCTAAAGATTCATTTGCATTTAGTTTCTATCAGCAGAACCAGTATTTTTGAATTTGGAAAAAAATACACTCACTGTCAACTGATTACAAGACATTCTACAAGCAATATGATGGGTAGAAAATCCTTCCTCGTGTAAAATAGCAATAGCACTTTTTCTTCGTGTGTCAACTGCACATTACTCGCCGTTATGACACAAGCAAGGAAATACTGAAACTCCTGCAGAGAATGCTTATATAGCTGAAAGTAACTATTGATGTAATATTACATCATCATTGTGTGTCACTCTTATTTGATACAACATAAGAAATATTGCCATATGTAATTTTTATTTCTAGTACTTAGGTAGGATACGAAAAAGCTTTATTACAAGTTATTATATAAACACAGAAACATTTCCAGTCTGTTCGACCCTCATCGACTGTACATGTATTGCAAACATATACTATATTTACATGTATTATGTAAGACTTAATATTATTAAGTCTTACGTAATATACATATGCAACCCTAATAGTTATTATATAAATACATACTGAAAACGTTTCTGTGTTTATTTAATAATTGTTTATATAATATAAACATTTCTGTGTTTATTATTATATAAAATTATTATATAATAATTTTATATAATTTATTATAATAAAGCTATTTCATATCCTACCTAAGTGCTAGAAATAGAAATTATATCATTGAAAGATAGCAAACTTTCAGACATTAATATTGCCATATATATCTAAATATATAGCAATACTAGATTATTTGGATGATGATTTTAAGGGGTGATATGCTTTCTTTGAACACAATATATAAACTTGTATAATAATAACAAGAAATTTTATTATAAAAATATACTGTATAAATAATTTTGGATATATATAGTATACAGTATATAGATCTTTCTTGACATATAACCATTTATATTTAAAACCCTAATTTAGTTGATAAGCCCTGTGATTAGTCAATGCAATTTATATATTTTCATCCGCATTAGTTAGGTATATCATCCATTTTGCATCTAGTTTACTGTGGTTTTGTGTTCACCGCAATGTTCTATTGTGCTATAACACATATGGATATGAACAGATTACAGAGATAATCAAGTGTGACTTATGATCAGATTGAATTATATATATTTGCAGACTTGTCTACAAATTTAAGAACTAGTCTTTTTTTTATTATTATTTCTTCTTGTTATGTCTATTAGGAATTGTATTGTATTTCAAAGATATAAGCGATTTTATGCCATGCTTATAAAGTTTTTGAATTATTAAGAATTCCGATATATTGATTGAATTTAAATATTTTATCCCAGCTAATGGAGAAATGTTTAATCAAGGTTCCACATCATCCGAGGCGAATTATCATTCACTCTGCGTTGATTTTTTAAATTTTATAATAAAACAGCTTTAAATAAAATTAAAAGTATTTTGTTATATAATTTAAAGTCGTCATGTTCATTAAATAAGTCTGATCCGAAAATAATGTATAATGTATCACTGTAATGCATTTAATAATGATTTATTAAACTTCCATGTTATCGAAGTTTTTAATTAGCTGTAGTTTCCTTAGTCTACATTTCCTCAGATAATATCAGGACTTTCTGCATTTTATAATTTTCATGTCTCGAGACATAATTGTTATTAAAATAAATTGTTTTATTTTTAAATAAAGAAAATTATTTGACTTTAAGCCACATGTTTCCAAGATCTCTTCCATCTTTCGATAAAGCTGTTAAGAACTAAATGCATTTTATTTATTTGAACTTGTCAAGTTTTAAAATTGTAATATAAACATCTAACATATATAATCATAACAAACTAACACATGGTTAAATTTTCAGTCTACGCTGTATGGATTTTTATATTCCATCCTTAATTTTGTGGCACCAGAAATTCTGATGACATACTGTACAGTACAAAAGGTGTTAGCAAATCAAGTACCTGTAGTAGAGTTTTATAATTTGCAGTAAATGTATAATTAACTCGCAGTTTTTTTTCCTTATAAGTATTTAAGAAGTATTGAGGATATTCTAATTTAAAACTATTTTTGTAATTATTATGAATTACTAAAGTCTGAAGACCTTGAACTTAATATTTCTAGTCATGTTCTCTCTCTCATTGATAAATTTCTGTTTATCTGATTTACTCTAGTTCTACTGTATTATTATTATTGATTTTTAAACAGACCAAACACTGTTTAAAATCGTAAAATTTCTCCATCTCTCCTTTCGTGAATAATAAATTACATTTTAAGATTTTTTTTTTAAAGAAAGATAATTAGCAATTTTAATTTTTTTCTTTTTTTCCCCTCATGATTTTTGTGTTCTTTGTTTAAAGGGATGATAACGTTAGGCATACACGGAAAAAAATCTAATTAACAACGACTGTAAGAAGACCTTGAATTACAATTTCGAAAAGGTTTTAATAAGATGCCAGATGGTTTTATTATGCAGAATGTTATTATTGATCCGGTTTATAATCACAGTTTGCAATAATCGCAAGTAACGTTTTCGGTTGGAGATATTGAATGTTTTTGCTGCATATATACATGTTGTTTTCAGACATTAAAGATTAAATTTTATGCCGATTTAGAGATTTTTATTGGAAAATATTTTCGATTGTTCTCTCGGTAATCTAGGTCAAGAACTACAACATGAAGTGTCACGTTTTTTTATAATTTTCGACAAACTTTTTTAGAGCGAACGGTGCGTATTATACGGAATTTTAATATTAAATTTCCGAAATCTAATAACGTAAACGAAACAGCGTACAGAAAAAATCGACTATTCAAGGTTTATACAAACAGGTCCGGTTAAGATCCCCCCTTTTTAAATGTTATTGTCATGTCTTCGACCTCGCGTGCGTTTCGTAGAAATTGTGCAATCCAAAAAATCGATTAAAATTGCACCTTTGGTGTTCCAAAAAAGAGTTTTTAATATATCGACCTCGTTCACAGACCAAGCTACTGCGCCAAATCTCGTAGTCAGAAAGTTTAGCTAACACACACACACACACACTGGCATTCATGGGAGGTAGTCATATAATGATTCATTTTTCACTGTTTCCTGTTATCCTAGAAACAATTTCCATCGTAAAAATGCAGTTTGGTATTACTGCGCTGTTTTTGCTTTAAGCTTCGGATGTCGCATTGATGATCTTGGAAAAACTGATACTGTTATCTGGTATTAAACACACGTATCAGTATGATATCTCCCTATTATCGTTTGTGTTAATATCTTTTAATACGTAAACAAACAGTTCGTATTCGCAATATTTTCGACCCACCAAACATCGAAAATACGCTACACGTGCTTGTTTTAATGTAAAAAAAATTGGTTTTTATTAAAAAAAGGTTACATTTTGAGTTCTAACAATGTCTAGTTACAGTAATTAGCATAAAAAATAGCCATTAAACGTAGTAGTCAATCTTTAACGCTAAAATATTCGGAAACAAATTAATTTTTCTAAGAAAACTGGACTTTTTTTTTTCTTTTTTTAAGGATTGACTGTTACATTATTGCTTCTCTTGGCTTTTTTTTTGTATGCAGCATCGATTCGTTCGTCAAGTTGATAATGTTTACAACTGGATAACGTTCCGAACATAACGAAATTTATGTAAGACCAGTTGTTGCAGAAAATAGCCGAATCCTTTGAAGCACTCTGTTTCGAATTAGGAACCTGCCATGTCCGATCCTGGAACGGTGAGACGAAAATTAAAATTGTCAATTTTTTTTTAATGTAGTTTTTTAAAAAATTTTATTTGTAACGCGTTAGTGAAGGTCGTGATAACCGATATTTCCGTTTTGTTTATCGATAAAATGCTGTAAACACGTGACTGATATGCTAAACACGCACGTCAGTCGATGTGCTCTGGGATTTTTCCCCCCTTACAAGATTATGAAACCTTATAAAACGTGAAACCAATATGATATATTCAACATGTTTCGTGATGTAGGCTGATATTAACTAACTATTACAAATTCTTTAACTGTAGAAACGGCTTCAGAAAGAACTAATGGCCATACAGAAGGAACCACCACCTGGAGTTAGCGTTAATCCAAACAATATCGGTCCCAATCTAACTCAGTAAGTCCTGTTTTAGTTGTATAAAATTGCAACCCATAAACTAGTATGTATTATTAATTTTATGTGATCAAACTTCAGGTGGGTGGTCGACATGGAAGGAGCCGCAGGAACACTATACGAGGGAGAAAAGTTCCAGTTGTTATTTAAATTTAGTCAGAAGTATCCATTCGATTCTCCGGAAGTGAGTCTCTCTCTCTTTAAGAAAAATTAATGTTTGTTTGTTAATTATTGCTGATGCACGTTTCGTTTATCTTTCGCAGGTTACTTTTATCGGACCCAATATTCCTGTACATCCGCACGTGTACAGTAATGGTCACATCTGTCTATCGATTCTGACTGAAGACTGGTCGCCGGCTCTTTCTGTTCAGTCTGTGTGCCTCAGTATTGTTTCAATGTTGTCCAGTTGCAAAGAAAAAGTAATTAACATTTTTTAAAACGTTCAAATTGCACGCACGAATATGCGCATCATTGCTTTCGTTTGTTGCAGAAACGTCCACCTGACAATTCCCTATACGTGAAGACATGTAGCAAAAATCCCAAGAAGACGAAGTGGTGGTATCATGGTAAGTTAAATATAAAAATTCGATTAACTGTGTCATTTAATGTATTCTTTTATACAGGACGAAGCATAAATATCTCCCCATTATTAAATCTTTCCTGGAGAAACTAAGCAACGGAGGAAAATGAAACGTATACCTACTGATTAAGGAAAGAATGCCCTTTACTGACAAGCAGTCGAATTTTCAGTACGCCATCATTTTCACTACAATTTTAAGTGACAAAATTTCTGAAAAATTGCATTTCTGGCTGTTTTCCGGCATTATTTACAAGTGTGCAACATCACTCGTGACCATCAAAGTCTGGGGTCTTCAAGAAAATGGCAGCCACTTGAACACACGCATTCTTTGAGATAAGTTCACACCAAGACGTGCTCTGCATTATTGTTACTATTACCCAAGGAATGATTGTTATCATTCCTTGAGGAATAATAACAATCTCTTGGTTGATGACCTTCAATTGCTGTTGTGTCCGACATTTGTAGGGAGGAATTTTTGTCTTTAAGTAACTTTAATATGTAAAAGTATGTCACATACAGACAGGTTTGGGGAACGTTCAGGCCATAGAATATCCCCTCTCTTACTGATTACAAGCTAACCAAAAATGCTATTTTCAGTGATTTTTTCACTTAAAATTGTAGTGAAAATGATGATATACCGAAAATCCGATTGCTTGTCAGTAAATGGCATTCTTTTCTTAATCAGTAGATGTATGTTTTGTATTCCTCCGTTGCTTAGTTTCTCCAGGATAGATTTAATAATGGGGAGGTATTTATGCCCCTCCCTGTACTTATAATTGTTATGATATACAATATTAGAACAATTAGTTTATCCTATAAAACAATTCTTTTGCCTAATCGCTTCCAAAATAAACATAAACTGCTTATTTTCCCTAGAAAATCCTACTATAGTAACATATATATCCAGCTAGTTCTGCACAGTTTAGTAGCAAATTTATTGTGATTTTTACATTTGCAGATGATTCCGTCTGACACAAAAGAACTTAGGCATTTGCAAGACAGATTCCATGTGTGGCACCATCATGAAACGAAAAAAAAAGATTAAAAAACCAATACCGATAATCATGACGATGATTTATTTTTCTCTTTTAATCACTGGCACCAGCATTATTATTATTATTATCCTGTTACCAAAGTTTCCTTTCTTTTTACTCCGTTTAAAATTGTGTAATGTTTATCGATATGCTGGAAACCAGTGATAGCCAGTCCACTTCTGGACAGATTTATGAGAACGGTCGTACGAAAATAAGTTGTTTCTGCACTCCACGAAAGCTGTCTTATCAGAATTTTTTTTAAGTTCTGTCTCGTTCGGAAGAAAAAACAAAAAAAAAGCACTTTAGAGTTATCATCACTTTTTAATTGTGGCTACAGGATTCATAGTTCCATCGTAATATTCTGTGGAATAAAGAAAACAATCGGGTATAAAACATTTAATTATATTTACAGTTATGTAAATACATTATATGCAATTATTTCTACATTGCGAGAGCAAAGTCAATGTACAACTTACGTGAGTATCGTTCTGTATCATTTATTTATCGTATATTTATCATAGAAGTCGTCGTGATCGTAATCCGATTATTTAGCCGTATTTAGTTTAGTCAAAAAATAAAATAAAAAATAATGATGATAATTTTTTTTTCTTCTCATGAACATTTCCAATCATGATAATAATCTATCAAAAGTAAAGATTGTATTTTAATTAAAAACACTAAAATTAATGTATTATCAGAGTTATAATAAAATTGAAAAACGAGTTTTTCATTTTTTTACTGCCTTTCGAGGTGTGTTGGTTTTCCTCATACGTGTTAGGTAAATTGCATGCTGTAGACACTCGCGAGCAAAGTGCGGTAACACGATGATGCGCACTTTATCAGCAGCGTAATTCATAAATGTATGACATATGTATAATTACAACTGTGCCTGAGTCATACTTTGACATGAATATTAATAGCGTTCCTCGGATATTTCACAACTGAAAGTCCATGCAACGGAATAGTATTTAATTTTTTTTAAGCCATTTTTGATCCATTCCGGAATGGAGCCAGACGAATTAGGTTTGTGTCTATGCGTATCTCATTTAAATAAAAACTCACGTTGTTACGACCCACGCCATTTTTGTTTTGAAAGAGTCATTCTCGAATTGCACGTCAGGTGATTATATTTTATAGTCTTTCAGGTTTGCCATTGTGAATGTAGAAAAAATAATTATAGCATTTGGTATCACGTAACAGAAACTATTGGCAGTGATGATGAATGAAATATGGGACCTAAAATGAGAATTTTTATTTAAAATCAGTTATTATGGGAAAATATTACCATAATAGTCTCGAATTTAATCAGAGAATTTGTTTAATTTCTGTCCATTCTTAATTTATTTATACTCTATCAAAATTTGAATATTAGAAATATAGTAGTAATAAGAATTCAGCGTTTATAAGTGTATATGGGAGATATGCGGAATGACATCTCGATTACATATAGACTCGTTGAATGGGTGCTGCCCAGAGAAATTACAGATGTATGGTAATCATAATAGAATTTGATTTTGAAATTTCCGGAAGATTGAAAATTATAGTGCGGCATAATCGCCATTTACATACACTATATTGTGTGTAGAATCGATTTTTCTTGTAAGAAAACAATACAGGACAAGTATATCGATTCCTAGGGATTGCATGCAATTTCAGTACCTTTATGGCCGCGAGCAAATTATGTTCGGTAAGCTAAATGTTTAAATTGATTCAGAAATGTACAAGAAGGTCCGTATTTAAAATTCAAATTTTTTATTGCCATTATGTGCCAATTTTTAGTCTCTGACGAATATTGTTTAGGTAGGCTGGCGACCAGGCGTTCAAAGAAACGCGTAGATTTGCGTGCATCGTAATGACATGATTATATTCGTAAGGTCAGACACACGACGCGCCTTTTGTCCACTCGGCAGACGAACCACTGGCGAATCGGCGTGTTGTTTTATATTCGATTGTACCATATGCAGACATTCAAGCAGCGCAGCCGTTGCTCCGTATGAGCAGTTTCTTGCCACGCGTATTTTTGCCCCATTATTTGGATTTATTGTCCAGATGGCGTTGTTTCGAAGTGACAGTTTACAAAAGTAACTTGGATCCAGGTAATTTTTAAACAAATTTCCGCGATAGCACTTTTATGATGATACCGTGTTATATTGTTCCTTGTCTGAAAGAACGTGTTGAAAATTGACACGCAGACAAAGCGATTCGTGGCATCGTGTATACAATTGGGCGCGTGCGCAGAGTCTACGATAAAACGCGTAACAGTGATGTCGAAAAACTGCGATTGATGGCTATTTTTGTGAGCAGCAATAGCCGGAGACAATTATTGCGAAGTTTTAAATAAATACGTTCAGGTTTCCTTGCTTTACGTAATGTTGATGTAATCAATCAAGAGAGAAAGATGTCATCTACACGTATGAAATCGCCACAAAAATTGGCACATCTAATTTAGTTATGACATTTTCGATTACACATTTAATCATTATAACTGCGTCGATCCCCGTTCTTAAAATGGACCCTCCAGAGAGAGGACACTTAATACGCACGACCAAGTGGAAGTGGCATTAAAAAAATATCGGTATAAACGCGCAACCGCATCTATACGTACAAAATGGCGAGTTGGCTAATTGCGTGTCGATGGATAAGATCGATGAAATAGATTCCCCGGAAAATGTTTCCGAGTTTCGATCCCGGGTCCAGTGACGGACCTACAGCTATCGAGGCCCGGGGCGGAAGTCTCTCTGGGGCCCCCAGTTGGAATGATCAGCATACGAAATGTCAACACACATATACAAAATGGTGAATTGGCTAATTGCATGTCGATAGATGAGATCAATGAAATGGAAACATTTTTCGGGGGAATCTATTTCATTGATCTCATCCATCGACATGCAATTAGCCAATTCACCATTTTGTATATTTGTGTTGACATTTTTATGGTGATCATTCCAATTGG
>WUQG02004967.1:0-12159 GCA_011317285.2 Androctonus mauritanicus | reverse complement strand
TGTTTTAGTAAAACAGTTTGTTGAGTGGTTATGTTCTTTTTTAACTTTTCAATTCTATCGCTTCTTAGTTGCTCTGTTAAACTTCCATATTTTTGAAAATGTTTGGTGATATAATGTCTTTTTAAATTGTACTCTTTTAAAACCACATTGGCTTCATTACATATCAGACAAATTGGCTTATCCTTATAAATAACAAACATTCTTGGGTCCACTTCTTCTGGAGGGTATGACATTCTTGATCAACCTTTCTGTATTTACTACCTGAAGGTCCGGACATATTTTGGGACCAGGAAATTTTTCAAAACAATCAAAACTTACTAATTCAACTTCTATACTTCCCAACTGATCTTAATGCAAATTGATGGGAATCATAGCTGCTTTTCCTCAAATAGCAGATGGCCTAAGCATCTCGAATATTCCAGAATTTTCTTCTAGTCTAGGTGGTTGCCTTATTGCCGTGACGTGGCAGGCCTTATTAATGTGCAACGGAGAAATTTAGTGACGAGCTGGACAAATCTTGCTCGAGGGCCCCATGTGGCCTACAAGCTGGGGGTTGCCCACCCCTAATTGAAAATATCAAAAATAATGCATGAATTTAAATTAAATGCATTATGGAAATCTGACTGTAAATGCTGTTGATAAATAACTTTATGGTATATAGATTTAAACAATTAAGTTTCAAGACAAAAACTTTAAAAGTTCATTTTCCCTCAAGCTATATAAGTTACAAAAAGATTTCTCTTTGATGTATTTGATCCAATGTATCTGTCATTGAAACAGTTAATTTGATAACTGAGAGATTCTATAAAATTTGTTTTACATTTGTTTTGATGTCTACATCTGCAGAATACCTTCTTTTTTAATTTAAAAAAAAAAACTAAAAACAAAAATCACATTTGCAAATAGGAATCATAATCCATAACCTTAATCTGTTTGAACAAAAAATTCAAAAACAATAGTCATTCCATTTTTAATTAATAATTAAAAAATTTAGATATGCAATTTGACAAGACTTTTATTCATATACCAATAAATGTAGAGAAAAATTTGCTGATTACTCTCTCTACATCATGAAAAGACAATTAGCAGTGTTTTGAATCAAACTGGTGTGAAATTAAAAAATAGTTTCAAAACTTAATTGCCTGATTTGTATTTATCTACATTTTATTTCTTAATTCTAAAAAATATACAAATATATAGTAATTTGATTCTAATTAATTTTCTATATTTCAGATGATAAAAGAGATCTAACAGTTGTAGAAGATGCTTCTACACCAGAACCAGATCCAGATTATACAGAGTATATGACTGGAAAAAAAATACCACCAGGAGGAATCCCAGGAGTAGATCTCAGTGATCCTAAACAATTAGCAGAATTTGCAAAGTAAGCTTGAATTATTCTTATTTAAGACATTTTTAAAATAATTATTAATAAAAATAAATCTGTTTAATCTCTTGAGTGTGGTGGCTGTTTTGTAATTAAACCTAATTAATATGCAAAAAAAAAATTAAAATTGTGAAATGTTGTTTAATATTTGTCAAAATCTTTGAATTTTCAGTATTGCTGATTTTGTTCTCTTTCTAACATTGTAAGCATTTCTTCGAATTTTATTCCTTTCATAGCCTTTTATTATGCTTATGAGATCAGTGAAAATATGATGTTTTTTATATGCAATTTTAGCCATCCAACAAAATATTTTGTTGATATTTTTAGATAGTGACAAGTCTTCTGAACAAAATGAGCAATGAATGAAGAAATTCGGCCGAAAATTTCAGAATTATTGATAAAAAACGCAAGTTACATAACATTTGTTGATTGAAATTATGTCATAAATATTAAAATAATTACATGAATTCTTTGAAATATTATCATTTTTATTAATATTTCATATTTATTAACTTGTTCTTACTTCATTTACACAATTTTTAGCAATACTTTTTATAAATTTATTTATATAAAAAAAGTCGTAGCATAAACGAAAATGGTCTCATCTGGTACATAAACAGCTATACTATATACTCTGTTCCTCTAATTGGACTGCCGCTGACATATTGTAACTCCAAATCCATTGCAACTTATCCATGTCCAAAGTAGGCTTGATTGTAATTACCCAGGAAAGGAGTAGCTGCTGTAAAATAATAAAAGTGCCATATCCCTTTAAATAGCTTGAGGGTGTTTACATTTTGTTTTTCACAATTTTCTTCTAAATTTTGGTGAAATTAAAATAAAAAATAAATGATTATGATATATTTTAGTTTATTTTAAGAGAATTGATCGTTATTTTCTTATTATCTACAATATTTTTTTTATTTTCAGAATTTTATAGCTTATTTAAACAAAAATTTCCAAAATATCACTTATTGAATTGCATTAATTGGAATGGAATTGATAGATTAGACTATAAAACTGACAGAATGGGATAAAAAAATCCAAATTCTATCAAACTGTTCAAATATAAACAATGTTTATTTGCATGCAATTTAAAAAATATTTTGGCACTGAGAAAATTTAGGATCCACTGTTAAGAAGGTGTATTTTCATCAATTACATACAAAAAAAAAAAAAAAAAGATTTGTAAAAGCTGGTTTAACAAAATCAGGATTGACTTTTTTTATATTCCTTATTTTATTGTTTTTTGTTCCATCATCTTGAAGTGTATAGATGACACAGGCACTCATTTGGTTAATAATATCAAAATTATAACTAAATGTCCTATTAACATAATGTAAATGCATATATTCTTATTTCATAAAATGGGTGTTCAGCTTGTCAGTCATGATTGACTGGTCGATCACTTGAGTGATTTTTGGTTTGTCACTTGTTTATTTCCCCTTACAAATTTAATTAAAATTGAAAACATAATAATTTATCATTATTTTTTAATTCTTTTTAAGTGTATTGCTATTGTTTGTTTATTTTTTGTTAAAATTGTCAAATCAATAATTTTCTTGTCATTTGGAAGTATACACGTGAAAAGTTTCCAATATTAACTGATACTGTACAAAAAATTCTGCTGTATTTTGGATCAACATACTTCCAGAATCTGCTTTATCAAATATTAACAGCATAAAAAATCAAGAAACCAAATTACAAATGGTCATTTGAATGATTGTCTGCCATTGGCCACCTCTTCATATCAACCTAACTATGAAAATATTGCCAGCTCCACACAATGCCAAATTTCACATTAATTTTTTTTTTTAATCAACCAACATTTCCTGTAAATTATGAGTTTATAATCAATCTTGTTTTTTTCTAACTTTGGCTCCCAAAATAGAGAAATAAATATTTTATTTCAATATATTTGTTGAATTAAAATAATTAAAAGTGATAAATAAATTTTTAAATACACAAATAAAGTTTTGATTTCTTTAAAGTTTTTAGGGCTGGGAAAGTAGGTTCTCCGAAGTGAGTGAGCGCATTTAGCTGCATAGTTATATGCAACCTGATATTAAATATCAGGTTGGCAAGCTCCTGGTTTGGAGGAACATGATCTATGTAAGAGAGTAGATCGCCGAATAACTTAGTATAAAAAAGTAGCTCGCATAACAAAAAAAGTTGAACGCTATTGTCATAAACTATAATAGATAGGGAAAATTTTCCCTATCTATTCTATTCTAATTTTCTGAAGCATAATAGATAAATGTTATGGTTTATGACATAGGATTTGCAAGTATACTCAGGTATACTTGTAGTTGCAAGTGTACCTATGAGTACACTGGCAAATTCTACCTCATGTACTTCACTTGTAACTATAGGTATATTCATAAGTAGGCCCTACCTGATCAAGACATTTGGTCAAGTAGCCCACCCATGACCCCTATTTGTTGGCATTAACTGATTTTTGAAATCTGTATAGTTATCAAGTTATTTAGAGGGGTACAGACTTTTCTTTCACCTTGTATAATAAATAAATAAGTCAATAATTAAAATTTCATAAGATATTGCAGTGTTCATCTAACAAGTAAAAATATCCTCAGTTAAAAAAGTGCATGTTGATGGAAGTGTTAATATTTTTGCTTTCAATGTCGTAAAAATCTACACTGGATAAGGATAAGTTTAGATATTATCATTAATCAATTATACAGAATATCTGATTTAGAATATATTTAAGTATATGATTGGTTTAAGCTTCTTTCTAATGAATCATCAAATCTCGGATTGACCATATCTATATATGGTCAATCCGAGATTTGATGATTCGGAGATTTGATGATTCAGAGATTTGATATATTCTTAAATTTAGAAGTCATGTAACAAATAAATATAACATACATGTAATGTTACATTTATGTATATTTATGTTAAATATACATAAATGTAACATAATAAAGCTTCAAAATTAGTTTCCAAATTGATTTTTCAGATGTTATTATTTTTTTTATTAGCCGATATTATTGTCGTAACGTGTTTAGTTTTGGTGCCAGAGCAAGAACAGTAGATAAATTCGATAAATTTATTTTGAATCTTTTAGATTTTATAAAATGGTAAATAAGGATTTTGTCAGTATTATTGCTTATGTAACCGTAGAGTGAATAGAAAAATAAATCGATCACACGAGTATAGGAATAATCGACACGATGGTAACGGTATGTCACGAAAAATATACCATAATTGACGATAGACTTGCACGCAGAAGATAAAATATTCACAGTTATCGAATGTTTTCTGAATAAACGAATAACAAGTAGACAGTCAAATAAAAAAATATAATCTTTTAAATTTCATGTTAACTCACATTTTTATTTAGAATTTATTGTAAGTTTATATTTGAACAGAATCCGTGTAATCTATATTTTTCGAACACTGTATATTATTTATCAAAAGTATAACTTAGGAAAATATAGTAGAGTGCTGTAGTCGCGTATCTTATGCCATTAAATATTATAACTTCTTAAAGAAACAGGAGTTTTGAATAAATTCGATAATCTGTTCGACAAGCAATACCTAAATAATAAATTCATAATGGCTTCGCGACCTTTAACTGGAAGCTTAATTGTTCTTATTGCGCATCAGTTGAATCATCAGTACTTTGTTAAATCCATAACTAATTTTAGAAGTAAAACGGTCGTTACTTTTTTTTTATTTTTTATATTTTCTCATTCGTTTAAAAGCGATATACTGAATCCTGCATCGATTCGAATATTCAATTTTGATCGAGCGTCCTTGATGAAGTGTTTTTCATTCGTTGTCTTACAATACGTAGTTTGAAAAGTATTGATTTTTATTATTTTCCTAATTACACACTTTTAACTCTATCCATCAATATTTCGCGTATCATCTTATCGATTAGTTTTAGTGGTCTTATACAACATAAAACTTTTATCGGTAAATTAAACATAATTTTTAAATAATGCTGTTAAAATGTTAGACACATCTTGAAATCATGAATTAAATATAAATTTCAGATATTTTTATAAACCTTTATTAATTATTATCAATGAAATATAAATGTCGGTCTAATCTGGAGTAATTGAAAATTTGCGTGTGTTTTCAACGATAGTTCGCGTGATTTTGGGTTGTAGATCCACTCGAGAATTTCAAGTGTTTCTTATTGATAATTCAAATAAGACTGTGCATTCTTTCACTATTAGTTGAGGTATATAAACAAGAAAACAAGTGAATACAATAACAAACGGCCTAATCTCAATAATAAGATAAATTTTACAATAATTAATTCATATTCGAATTTATCCTATTATTGAGATTAAGCGTTTGTTGTTATATTCATTTAAATTGAATACTACAATTTGAGATTAGACATTTGTTATTGTATTCATGTTTTTATTTAAATTTGTCAAATCGAAGTAAATTTATTCGCTAGAAATTTTGTATCGCTTATTAAATTGTTTTAATTCCAGAAAAATAATTGTTGATTGAATTTTAAGACTCTGAAGCACAGTAATAACCTTCGCATTTAGTTATAAATATCTTTTAATCAATTCATTCTTTTTTTGAGAAGATTCTAAAAAAAAAACTTTATTTAGATTACTTTTCTTTAATTAAAAATTGACGATTTTATGTTCCACTGTTAGTATTCGAACCGGGATTTGATAACGAGAATGAATATCATAAAATCCACAACGAATATAAAAACTTGGTTGACTTTATGCTGGGTAGCTTCATGGAAGATACAGAAGTCACTCCAGATCATTTTGAAGAGGCGTGCGGCCAATCGAATAAAGTTATATCTTCTGAATTTCATCGAGTGAGTATAATACATTAATTCATAAAATTTTAAAGCGAAATAAAACACGTTATAGGTTTTCTTAATCTTTAATTTAGAATCTTTTCGAACAAGTTTGGGCCGCCGATGATTACGAAATTTTCAAAAGGATGATGACACAAAAAAATATAGAATTACAGTTACAGGCTCTAGAAGTTTTGGCTCAAAAACAAGGAACAATACCGCAGTCTTTGGTACCCGATAGTAATACAAAATTAACTAAAGAAGAAGCAGAATTAATGGAAGAAATCATGAGGTTAGTTTTGAATCAGACAATTATAAAGTTTATAATTTTTTTTTCTTTTTAGTAATAGTTATATTTTATAGAAGAGCTAAATCGAATGAAGAATTAGCTTCCGAAGGAGAAGAAAATCAATTTATGAAAGCTACATTAGCAGAAAAAGCTCGATTAGAGGCAGAACGGGATTTTGAAAAGCAAATGCTGGACAAAGTAGGTGAAAGGAGGCATCGCTTACTAATATTATAGAACACTGTATAATAAAATATTTGCAAATATTTCTTCAGGCAATGAAATTATCCTTACAAGAGATGAATAACGAGATAAAAAGTTCTTCAAAGAAAAGTCTTCCTCCTTTGAAAACTGCAGTTCAAGAAAGTAACTCATATATAACTCCTGTTAAGAAAGAGGTAGACAGATTATTTATTATTCCCGGATTTGAATAAAAAGTTAATTTTACACCTTGAAACAGATTTTAATTTAAAAAAAAAATATTTTAGTTTTGATCAAGAAATAAAATATATAATTTATTAGTCAATTTTTCAAAAATATTTTTATTTAATAATTTTTTCTATACAGTATTACGTTCATTCTCAGACTATCCCAAGAACCAACATCGCAGAGTTTAAAAATTTTAACTGATAATTACTGTTAATCGAATTATTATTATAACTAGTATAAAGTACTATACTGTTAATGAAATTTTGTGATTCTCTTATAAAAATAACAATAATTGAAAAAATTCGAAAATATTGTTTTTGAAGCTATTTTAATCTTTAAAGTGATATTGAGCTTATTTGAAATGTATTTTTCTTTGGGAATCATGTTATTAAATATAATTGACAGAAGTTTTATCCTATAATTTTGTGATATGTTTCTATAGGATTCAAATACAGCCAACAATGAAATTTGATTTGCATCTTTACATTTCAGAGAAGCAAAAGATATTTTATGATATTATCAAAACATGGATAAATGAACGGCAGTAGAGTAATAATTGTCATCAAATAAATTATTTAATTTTTGATTCTTTCATGAATTTTCTTTTAATTAAAAATTAACAGCAATTTAAATATTCTTCAATTAAACAATAAATAAAATAAGATATAAAAAGATAGCTTCACTCAAATTAACAGTAATTATAATAACTTTAAAAGTAAAAACTTATATTGAAGCCAATCTTATAAAACATATTTTTAAAATAATTTTTTTCTTCCTTATCATCATCATCGTCATAAACATTTCTTGTTTCATTCATTGCTGGATATATATGCCTCCTTTTTTTGTTTCCAGATGTATTTATCTTGTGCAATCTGCATTCACTGGGACTCAATTACTGTTCTTATATCATCTCTCCATCGTTTGTATTCTGCCAGGATATCTTTTCCTTCTTCCTTCTACCATTAGATAAATTTTTTTATATATTCAACTTTAATCATATCAACCAAAAATAAGTAAAAAATCAGCACTGTACTATATAGCGAAGTGGATATTAAAATTGGTAATCTCTCTGGATTTGATCCGCCGCTTATGGGGTTTTAGTTAGTTAATTAACTCCGCGATTTGAGTTTACAGTTCTTCCAACTGTTTAGCGAAAACTTTTGAATTTCGCTAATTTTTGGAAAACTTCACAAATTAGTACTTAGTCACACTTTTACACTTTTGGGACTTTTACTTTGTGACTTTTGTTTAGTCACAAAGTAAAGGTCCCAAATAATATGACATAATAACACTTTTAATGCTCTATTCATTTTCGAGATAAAATATAATTTCAATGCCTAGACTATAATTTAAACTATGAAAACTGAAAATTTAATATTTTCATTATTTATTATAAGATTAAGCATTATTCTAATAATTTTTTGTATTTTAAATGAATGTAGATATATGTGTTGATTTATTTTTTATCTAATCATCATCAGTTTGATTTTTAATTTTTTTTATTTATAAATTAAAAATTAATAAATACTAATTCATTTTATTTGAAATTATTCATATAAAGTTTGGATATGTACTGTTAAGAATTAAAACAGAGAAAAAGTCTGAACGAAGAAGAACTGAGCAATATCAAATAATTATCTTTATTTGATCATGACATAAACTGCGCCTTCAATATGGCTTCACTGCAGAAAAGCAATTATGTGCAGGAAAGCTATCCAGAGATGCGTTTTTTTTTCTGAGAGAGATATTAAACTTGTCAAATGTATTGTATATGCATATATTTTAAATGAATTTGGAACTAAACTAATAATAGGGAAAAGGTTTCTCAGTAAAAATTTTAAAATTAATTAACAATTTGACAAATCTTCAAATTTTATTATACTTTATTGTATATTCTAAGAAATGCAAAATATTTTTAGAGATGTTTAAAGCATTAGGTAATTTTATTCTTCGCCATTGCTTTGGATTATTTCAATTTATTTAATAATTATTTTTGCTAAATCTATAAAAGTAAAATAAATATTAATAGTGTGAAAAATAAAGATAGACTGGACAAATTGATAACATAGAGCTTTACTATCAATCCTGCAAAAAGTAAATTGCCTACAATTCGGATATCAAACGCTATGATGAAAATACGTATGACAAATTAGATTAAGGATGCTTAAGATTATAACTATATTGATAAATAAACATCTAATTTACATATCTACGCCATCTAACAAAACATAAATGCAATATATTGAAATCACACACAATAACATTTACGAATGAAACTTAGAGATGCAATACTTTTTAGTTATCTATCTAGATGTCTAAAGAACAATATCCTATTGATAGTTTTGAAAAAAATAGCATATAATTTTAATAATTAAAATTTTATATTTATCTATAGTAAATACCGTATATAATATTTATTTTTTAATAAATAAATATATAAAGAAATATGTTCTGATATCTTATTGTATTATCTAAATATACAATCTATATTAAACTATTGCTATATATTATCGGCAAATTTCATATTGGTAATATCTTTGCTACATTTTGCGAACTGCTACCATGTAGCTATAATATTAAATGTAAAAGCCCATAATCCATGTAAAAGAAAAATTATACCTAAGCATCACTGTATGATACGAAAGTACGTAATTATTAAAATTCTTTCCAAATAAAATTTTGAAATGTGATTAAAAAGCCGAAAAAATTTGACAGCAACTAACGATACTCTACTAAAATGTGATTCAAGGTAAGTTTACAGTTGCAAAGATCGCAAATCGATTAGTCATTACCTCTCAACAACAGTTGGCAAATAAGGGCATTGGACTGTGTGTTAAACAGTATCTTTCTATGGCTATTTTCTTTTTCCTATTTCTACAATAGCTTAATTACAAATATTATATTAGAAAACTGATTCGATGTCGTGAATCGTGGAGTTTGTTACAGATCTGGTCATCCCATGTCTGCTGTTAAAATTATAAGAACAACTGGGATATTGCCTACTTAATTAATTCATTTAATAAAAATAAGCAGTAAAAATTTCGCAATCTCCTATTTTGACGTATACGTTTTACAGAATAATTTTTTGTTGTTCAATAAACAATGTTTATTAATTTAAAAAGTCTCTTAGGGACAATTTTAAAGATTTTTTTTAAACCCGAAACCTCGAGCTTAGATCATCTATTTACTTGCGAAAAAATTCGAGTGTTTTTGGATCGAACTCGGGTAAGCAACTTTAAATGATATAAAATTCACTTTTCTTTGGAATTTATGCTAAAAATAATTTTGTCATCTATCTAACAATTTTTTAGATGGTAGGCTACTTCAAAACATTCAGAATTTTTTTAAGGTAGATCTGGGATAGATTCCACAATTAGAAAATCTTCGGGTAACTGGTGTATATATTCCTAGCAGTTTTAGTACGTCATATAACTTATCAGTTTTATTAGGGATTCGATCAACTCGAAAATGGCCAATTCTGCAACAAAAATTATAATAAAAACATTTTAATTAAATTTATTCCATGAATAATCAATACAGTATATTCTTGTAATTTAGGATTGCTTCCTATGTCGTTTAAGTTTTAACGGTTTTTCTGTAGTTTCTCTTTCGCTTCACTTCTGTACTTCGAAGTCCATGTTTAACGTTGAAAAAATAAATTAAAAAATTTATCTATTTATTAAAACTGCAATAATATAAGATACTGTTATTCATAAAATAATTATTAATGTTATACGTTTTAAATGTTTATATTAATATAGATGAATGTAATTTTCTCATTATTAATTAGATTTACATTTTTATTCTTCTTAAAGTTGATCTCTTATTTTTTATTCTTTTAGTCCATATTAAAAGTAAATAATTCCATTATTTTGAATTAAGGAGCCAATGAAAAATACTCTTGAGACAGGCATCTTTATAACAAAGATTAAGTTCATTAATAACGAAGGTTCAATTCAATATTGGCGCTGTGAAAATACCTAAGCACAAAGGATGTAAAGGTCGAATATAGATTAACATAGAGGATGGTTCATTTCATTCTTTACGAAATGAACACACTTGTGATACATGTGAAATGCAGCAAATATTATATTCCAAAAAGTAAATATAGCCGTGAAACATCTTGCAGATACAATCATGGAAAATTCAGTACAAATAAGAACAAAAATCGTTAAAGATATTCCTGTTGCAATGAAAGTTATACTTCCAAATAGTAAGGTTATGCAAAAATATACAAAGGAGAAGAATCAAACTTTTAAGAGCACTGCCTTAGTCCGAATTTCACCGATTGATTATTATAAGCCTACTCGAAGAATATTCCCGGTCTGAGTATAGTCCGAGAAATTTTGAGTGTTTTTTTCTAGCAGATTCAGGAAGAGACCAATTCAATCCGCAGCGTATCCTAATATTTCATCCTAAATTCCCATCACTCCATGTTATTTTCATCCTATATTCCATATCACTCCACTCCATGTTGAGTGAATATACGAAAGAATTATTTATGAATGGCATTTTTTTTGCTTTCTTCTTTTTTCCTCAAATTTTCGTCAAGTTAGCTAGAAAGAGAAAGGTACATTTTTTCCTATATTGTTTTATTTGATGCCTGGTAAAAGAGCTGAAACATATATAAAATTATTTAATACGATACTGAACATGATACGAGAATTCATGATACTGAATCCGGAAAGCATAAATGTCGGTTACGAATTTGTAATCCATCACGCTATTCGTGTAGTATTTCCAGAAGTAAACATTAATGATTGTTTACTTCGCTTAAAAATCTTCGGAAAAACTTTCATGCTATCTTTTAGAAAGATTCAATACAGATGCCGACTTTGCATTTCATTCAAAAGTGATTAGGTCTATTGCGTTTGTTCTTCAAGAAGATATTATTCATGCAATTATCAGTCCCCAACATATTAACCAAATTTGAATCCCATAGAACACTGTTGGCATACCATCAAAATTCACCTTAGGCTTCAGAAAATTGTTTATTAGAAGAGTTTGAACCAATTTTAGAATAGTTAATAAAATACAGTACGTATATAGGATGTCTCAGAAGCTGCACCGACATTTCCTTCAGCATTTGGTTCATATACCAACGAAAGTGAAAGCTATAGAACAAAAAATTTTGCAAAAGCTTGGCTTTGATAGTAAGAGGGTCGTTCAATAAGTTCTTAGAAAATCCAAGAGATGGCGCTCGTAGAATCGAAAATCGTTTGGTTTTAGTAAGCATCATTACTCACTAGATAG
>WUQG02004956.1:0-12160 GCA_011317285.2 Androctonus mauritanicus | reverse complement strand
TACGATTTCAACTGGCTGAACATCATCCTTCAATGTTCGGATCGATGGCTCATCGCTATTGACTTATCTGTAATAGGTTCTGAAGTAGTCGCCACAAATGATTATTCCCTTGTACGATTTAACTGCATAATTGACTAAGCCTGAACTAAAATGAACATAGTTCCGATTTTATCATGCCTCATTAAAGTTCCTATTAGCTAATTTCAGATTAACTGCTGCTATTACCGGCAGGCTAAGTTAGTTGCGGTTTTACAATTATTTTTTATCTATCTACTAATCGATTAGACTTGACAACTGACAGTAATTTTCAAGTCTTACGACGTGATAACTTATTTTTTTTTAATAGTAAAACAAGTTTCATATTAATATGTTTATAATGAACGATAAAATATAAACCAAGATGAATCACGTGTCAAGTCTCGGAAGAATAACGTTAACTATTATAAATGTTCTTAAATGTTTCTTATCCTCTGAACAATCTTTGTTCAGAGGATAAGAAAGTAGGATTTCTGCTTCACATATATTTAGACCATTAAACTAAACCTTGTACTAGGCTGTAAGCATTTGCGTTTTATTAATTTACATCCTTTATCGATTCTGTTGGGTGATTAAGATATACGGGGTGTTCCGGAACGACGTGGACAAACTTATAGGGGAGGTAGAAGGGCTCAAAAGAAGCCATATGTAAAGGTTGGTTCTCACTATCCGCGGCGGATAGTGAGAACCAATCTTTACAGAAAGAAGAAGAATGTTATCGAGACACTGACGAAGTATCAACATCACAATCTCTCCCAGTAAAACAAAGAAAAATTTCTGAGGCGTTTAGGAGCATTGAGGAGTTCAAATCAAATGAATCAGCAGAAAATAAAGAAAATCAAGCTGTTATATTTATGGTGCGTAAAGACAATAAGCCATTGAGAATTGTGGATGAACAACTTCAACTTTTCGCAAAGATGATAACATCTTTGTACAAAATTCCTTCTCGACTATCGATTAAAAGACTAATTTCCGATAAATACAGCAATATGGTATCCGTAGTCAAACAGCGGCTCAAACAGAAATTTTGTTCATTGACAATTGATATATGGACAGACATTCGGAATAGGAGTTACATTAGCTTGACTGTCCACTTTATAAGTGAGGAAAATAAACTATGCAATGTAGCGTTGGATGTTTTTATATTGGAAAAATGGCATATACTAGCGAGTATCTAGCTAATAAACTAAAGCAGTTGATAAAAATACTAACAAATAGATGAAGAATATGTCAATGCAGTTGTTATTGACAATGCACAAAAAAAAAATGTTTTCTAATATCGACGTTACCTTTCGACAATTTTATCGATGCTAAACATTTTTTTTTTTTTCTTATCGATGTTTACCTCTAATAATTGCAATCAGCTACTCTCATCGATATATATTAGGCTACTCAATAGCTCCATATAAATAGAAGTAAGGCTTATTTAGCGCTAGACGAATCAATGAGCTAATAGCCCATTTGAATCGATTCTTCATGATTTCATTGGCTATCCCGCACTAATAGAATGTTAACGCTGATTAGTGTTATATGACAATTCCTCTCGCTATTACGCGTCCAAACAATTTATAGAATCACCACAGAAAAATGAATTGGTGAATTATTTTAGGGTTGAAAAGGTATCCTTTAGACATAAAAAGTTGAGAACCGTTTCATTAAAGGATAAAAATGCATTGAAAACAATCGAAATCGTATTATAAACGATGCAATAACAAACGGAATTTGAGCATTTTCAAATCTCAACAGTATGTAAAATAGAATATAGTAATGATAAAGGTGACGTGGCCGATTCATTACCCTTTGTTTTTAATACGATTTTTTTTATGTAACGGAATTGGAGATTGGCTTTTTTATAAAGTCATTATTTTATTAGAAGAAAACAATGTATATCAGATAGACATTAATAAGAAAAATTTGCCACAGTATCAACAAATGTTACATCGATTTATTTTAATTAAATATTTATACTGAAATTAAATCGATGGGTTTTGGTTCTGATCATGGTTCCCCGCTTAACGCTGCTCTATTTAATGCTGTTTCGATATAACGCGGTTTTTTCGAATTCTTTTTTATTGATTCACTTTGACGCGGTTTTTCAAACCGTTATACTCACATAAATCCAAAATCTCACAAATTTATTGCTTCGATACTCCTATGCCGTCTGGCAGTGTGTTTGATACAGGGCCGTAACTAAGGCGTGGCGAAAACGGCATTCGCCACGGGCGCAACTTGATTAGGGCGCAAATTTTTTTATTTATTTCAGCTATTTTCAGGCAAACGACTTTTTTCGATAAACATTCGCAGACATAGCGTTATGTTTTTCTTTGATTTTATTTTTTAGAAGAGGTAATTCATAGATAAGAGCGGCCAAGTTGTACCCCAAACAAAAGCGCCAGGTCAAGAAGGGGCGCTATTTTTATTGATAAAGTAAAATTTTACAATGACTCATGAATGATGAATTACTGAAAATGTAAATTACTGAATGATGTTATGATGAATTACTGAAAAGGTAAAAATTTATGTTTCCATAAATTTTTACCTTTTCAGTAAAAAGTTATGGGAAGGCCTAAAGAAAAGTAATAAAAGAGGATTTGTACAAATCTATTTGCTCATTCATAAGAAATTTAATTTCTTTCACTGCTTTTTGAACTTTAGATATTTATAAACCAAATTTTAATCCATTTTTAAATGTATAAGGCGTTTAAATTTCAAGATTGTCTATGTTTATAATGTGGTTGTTGTTCCAGGTAACGAGGATAAAATCCTGATGAATGAGCAAAAAGATATACAAATCTCCCTTGATTACACTTCCTTAATCCTTTAAATCTTTCTCCGAATTTTACCGTCATTGTAACAAACTTGTATATATATATATATATAAACTTATCAAATTTTTGTGAATTCAGTTTAAAATTTTTTGTGATGTAACACACAGGAGAAATACAGTTTTTTATGATAAATATTATTTTGATTTTGTACTATAGTACCTGTATTTTCGAATTTTTGCTTATTAAATACGAATGATTTAAATAATTTTCATTCGTATAATAATTTTCATTCGTTTAAATAATTTTCATTCGTATTTAATAAGCGTTTGCTTATTAAATACGAATGAAAATTGTTTAAACGATTTTTTATTTATACCTATAAATAATTATCTTACAGCAGATTCAAAATTAACTCATTTTGATGGAGATAATTCAGTTTCAGCATTGTTATCTTTAAATGAAAAAATGGAGGGTGCAAGTTTGACCCTTACCACAGGTGCTGCGTACTGTAGTTACGGCCCTGTCTAATGTATTTTTAATTAAAAAAATCGTTATAATTTGTTTTCATAAAAATTTCAAATTTTTGGATAAATAGTTAGAAACACTTTTCAAGTTACAAACATTTGTACTTATATTATAAATGTAAAATTTCATTTTCAAATTTCAGAAAATTTCAAAAACTCTTCAAGAATTTTAAACATGATAGCAGAATGCTATAGCAACAAAATATAATGTAAAATTATACAATTAGTTAATATATTAAGGTAGTATTTCAAGATGATGCAATTATACCAAAAAACCCTCTCTTTATAATTGGAATTTTTTATTTAAATCTGTAAAATAAGAAGCTTCTAATTGGTCCAATTGTGAAATATATTATAAAATAACAGTATATAAAGTTATTTCAGTACTTTGGGAGGAAATAACAACAGTATTCAAGTTAAAAACAAAACTTATGTATGAATCAAGTTTATAACTTGAGGAGGACACGTATTTGATTTTAGTTTATAAAGGTTGTAAATTAAATATTTTCAATTTTGCTGCACACGCACACTCACGCACACTCACACACACACTCTCTCTCACTGGTACCCTCGACTTATAAACCACTCTACATATGAACTTTTCTAGATACCAACTTTTTTGTATCCCATTTTGGCTACAATACAAACTTATTCTCAAGATATGAACCATGATGCTTTTTAATATCATATTTGCAAAACGTTTTCTATAAATTTCTTATAAAATATCTCAATTATTTTTAAAATATGCATATATAACTGTTAATGTGACAAAGACTGCTTATTCTTGATAATATTAAGGATCTACATAATAATTACTAATTATGTCAAATTCTTTGTTAACTAATTTTTAACTGGCAATGTGAGTTAAAGCCTAAGAGACAAAATAAGCAACTGATAGCAACAAATCGAAACCAAACTACAAAATCAATCACAAAAAGTTGATTTATTTTTATTTAATGGAAGATAACCTTTATACAAAGCATGTAAAACTAAAGATTTCAAAAATAAAAATAATATTTGTACATAAATGCATATTTTTATATCATTTTCAAAATTTCTAAATCTTGAAATGGACTATTAAATTTCCCATAAGATAAAATGGAAAATTGGATTTCAAGATACAAACTTTTCAAGTTACAAACCATCGCCAGAAACAAGTTCATAAGTTGAGGTACCACTGTATATATAATGAAATTGAAAATATTATTGTAGTTTGAAAATGTTCTAATGTGAAGTTAAAGTAAATCAAAAACGTATCTTCAAAAAGTTATAACTCTTACATCTATCTACTCTTCAATCTTGAATAGTTTTCCCATCATTTAGAAAAAGAATTTATATTAAAAAATTTTATGTAATATTTTCATTTTTACAGAAAGGAATTTTGTGGCATCATTAATTGTGGGAAATATTAATGAAATTTAGAAAAAAATTTTCTGTTGAAAATTTTTAATTTTCTGTTGAAAAAATCTACATAAAAGCATTATTCAAATAATAATTTAAAAAGATACAAAATCAAACTTAAAAAGATACAAATCTATAGGTTGCTAAGAAATTTTTACTTAACTGATGGAAGTGAAAAGTTGGCTAATAAGTACCAATTGCAGGACATGTAGATCCAGTATGTTCATATGAGATGATAAAATAACCATCACTGAATATTTGTTGATTGACTACAATTGCAGGGAATTAGAAAGACTATAAAAAACATCATAGATAGTGAGACCCAAATTTGAACCCAAGTTTTCATTGAAGATGGTAAAAGACTGCTTTACCATGCAGCCAATGCTAGAAACATGAACACAGGAAAATAACTTAAACATTCTTTGTTTTTACATTGTGTTTTCTTTAGTTTTACTCATATAAAGTTCTGATACACACAAAATATGCAATTTTGTCGTTTTAAAAAATAGAGTTTATCCAATATTACTATGTGCTATTACTTTCTAAAATCATATTGAATATTCTGAGTTTTGATGGTTTGGGAACATCTGTTTATAACATTATGCCTATGAAAAATTGTCTTCTGAGTTATGATAAATTCAAACTACAACAAAAATTTTTTAATACAATTCCGAAGTTTCAGATTTCCTGTATATAATTGTTAAATTAGCAAAATATGTGATTTAATGTACTGTGATTTTTAAAACTCTTTCACTTTAATGATCTTTCATCATTAATGAACATCTTTCTCCCTGTTAGTGTCCATTAAACTAGGGTTTTTTGGTAGGTAATAGCACAGTTATCTAGACAAAAATTGTTTAAAATAGAATTGCTTGTTTCATAAAATAATATGAAAGAACATTTTAAATGTATTTCTTCAATTCCCAACCCAGCATTTCATAAAAATGTTTATGCCATCACTTTGTATCTGTTAAAACAAAAAACAGTTTGTTCACAGAGTGATGAAGTTGAATATCAGGTAAAGAATGAGTCTCAATCAAATCCTTGAATCTCATCAGAAACAAGCTCAGAAGCCTAACAATACTTACTTCCCATTTATAGATTTATATATATATATATATTAAAAATCTAACATCAATTTGAGTAAACACCATCTACTGAATAATTAGAGAAGTTGGATTTCATATCTTGCCATAAAGGAGCATCCATAAATAATGTCATGCTGTTAATGGGAGTGTGTAATAGATTTGTAATGATAAATGATATAGAAGAGGGAGGGAATTAGGCAAATTTTGATGCCATAAAAAGAGTTTTAAAACTCTAAGTAAAAAGAATTTTTTTTTTATAAAATTATAAAACATTTATGTTTAATTGTTTAAAAAATAAAGATTAATGTAACAATTTGAAGAGATATTTATTATAAAATGTAAGATATATTCTAGTTATAAAACATTTATATCCAATTGTTTGAAGGCTTATTTGGAAGTTAATGAACATATGTAATAAAGTATAAGTATAAAGAAGGAAGAATTTAAGTTTAATTCCTATTTCCTATTATTTTATATATATTTTCTTTTTATATAAAAATTTTTTTCTTCTGTTTTTAAGTAGAAAGAGGGAAGTAGAAAGTGTATTGTCATGGTCATAGTCCTTAAAATGAATGAATTAATTTTAACTGAGTGCAAAGTTTTGTGTACATTTCATTTTGTGATTTTATTTATTTATTTCATAGAATTGATCTTGTACAATCACAAATTAAAATAGCTGAAGGAAAAACATTACCTGAATTAGGAATGACTCAAGACAAAATAAAAGAGCAAGGTTGTTCAATTCAGTGCAGAGTTACAACTGAAGATCCTGGGAAAAATTTTCAGCCAGATACAGGAAGAATTGAAGTTAGTAATTAATTTGTTTATATTTTACTTTGTCTATATTTATTTTTTTTATTACAACAATAACCACAAATTGAAGTCATAGAATTGTTTTTCTGATGATTATTTAAAAAATATAAAAAATCAATACAAAAGTGAACCATCTAAAAATTATTTACACATAAACTAATATTTCTACTATGCAATTATAAAATATTTAAAATTACATAATACTGATTTGACAAAGTTATGCATTAAAATAAGAATTCAAGCTAGCTCAAACAGTAGAAAATGTCATTCTAATCATCATCATATTTCTCTAGAATGTAATTTGAAAAATTTTATAAAAGCAATTTAAATTGTAATTATAAATTACTTCTTATTTAATGAAATTTGAAATCATATTTTTTTAAGTGTTAATTTTTAAACTATTAATATAAGTAAAAAACGATTTATTCAAAAATAAATATTACATTATTAAATGTTAAAAAAATAAATAAATAAAAATACTTAAATTTACCTCTGTTGCAAAGTAAATGTTCTAATAAATAATATATCAACTTATTCCCAGAAATCTGCAATTCAGTTTCATTGCATTGCTATATATTTTTTATTTATTTTTTATTCTTGATTCCAGTAGAATAATAATGATGTATGAATTAGGCCACAGTAACTTGTATATATATTATTGTACAGCTCAGTTCAATGAGACTTTCAGTTCAAAGGAGTATGATCTACTATTGGGCAATACTCGATTCGAGACAGATTAGTCATGACAGTACTGTGCAACACAATTTGCTTATCGGGTGATTTCATTGCACAGTATCCAATGCAACAAGGTATGCAAATAAAAATCTAGCACTATCATTTGTAATGTAATAAAGTGATTTGAAATGAAACTTACGATTTATTATTATTATATGCATCCATACTAATGTTTATATAAGGAAATATCACTGGTGTCTTACGAAAAGTTTGTGATTAATTAAGTCATAAACAAACAGGTTACTGCTTCCTGACTTGTGATATTGTTATCTCAGTAATTTATGTCTGATAGCTATAAATAAAAATTTATTCTGTACATGTTAGTGTTCATAATCTGAAACTGTTTCTATTACTTATTGGTCCCATATAACATGTTTAAAAATTTCATCCTGCTGTGTGCAGCTGATCTTTATTGTCTATTAATAATCATCACAATAAAAAACAATGTAAAATTTATTTAGCGTGTCAAATTTGTCAAAATTATATATTTTCAGTAATCTGTCTACTTTAGCTCAATTTTATTGTTATTTAATAATATTTTCAAAAACACGTAAAAGTATTGTTTTTTAAATGACAAACTGAAATTACTTAGTCCATAAAACTCTTATTATGCTGCAGTTTGAAACTCTGTATTACACAAAGGTTAGCTAATTGTCTTATAAACATAATCTGAAAATTTCATTGTAATAAGCCAAAACTTTCTGAAAAGAAGCTTATTGTAAAGCTGCAGTTTCTATCTGAAAGATTTGGTTTAAATATTATTTTATTGATTTATTTTTATTTATAATGGTATATAAAATATATGATATAAAATATGGTGTGTGTGTATTTATTATAGTATATTATGGCATATTATTAAGAATTAATTGTTATTATAAAGATTATTTTGAAAATTTTAAATGTTAAATAAAGTTTCGACTTTCAAACTTATAAATTCCGCAAACTTTCAGTCATATCATCCGGTGGTGATAAGCTTGATTAAGCGTGAAAAAGCTGTAAATCATAAACAATCCACATTATGCATCCAAAGAGAGCTATCTTTTATTCTACTGGCATTCTTAAAAGGTTCTCTCTTTCGTTAATGGATGCACATAATATGGATGCACATAATAATAATAAATCATAAGTTTCAATTCGAGCACGACCTTTTGCCTTCATCGGTGAGAATACTTTACTGTTTGTTTTTAGTTTTCTATTTTCGAATTATTAACAGTGCAGTAAATATGTGCAAATTTATTATTTCGTTATTTTTTTTTTACGTTAGCGATTTAAAATTCCGCCGTTACAATATTATTTTCGCGAACCTCCTTTATAGACCTCGCGAACCCCCAGGGGTTCGCGAACAAAAGCGGTTGGGAACCGATGGTCTAGGGAAATGAAACCAACGCTGATGATTAGTTCGGATGCCTATTGGTAGTCAAATTTTTCGCCCCGACGCCTTGTGGTGTCCCAGTTACGAGAAAAACGGCTGGCACGGGTGCTCAGAAAGACCTGGTATATCGTCGACCCCAATATCGAAAATCTCATCAATGGGATTCGAAAAATAGACTTCAAAAAAACATTGCCTATATGGTTGTGCAAAGATATTATCCGAAAGACGTCAATTGCATTAATAAAGATGAGCAGGGACGTGCCATCCATATGGGTAGGCGTGCAAGCGCAATAACAGTATCAAAAGTATAAAAGCACGGTGAGGTTCCGCGAATTTTTGAAATTTTACAAATTTTGAAAGAAACTGTTATGATTGTTAGCCGAAATGGCAACATTGATAGTGCCATACTTTTATTGTGACCGATATGGCAACACTACTACGACCGACAACAAATATATAAGTGCTGACACGTCAAGTTGGCAGCACTTCCTTTTCTACTTGTCAGCATGTATCAGCACTGTACATACTTTGTATATATATTAAACTTGTTATTCAATCCACTCGCATCTTATATTATTATATCGAATAAAGAATATAACAGAAACTATTGAAAATATGTTTTCACGATGACCTCATAAAGCTTTGACGTGGTCCTGAAGACATTGCTGATCCAATATCGTCATTTCCATCGAAGGAAGACAAATAGGTCGAGGATGCGCTGAAGATCCCAATGTCATCAATCCCGTTACCATAGATGAGAGAGATATGTCCACGAAAACATTTCTGATTCAGTGCCATCTATTGACAGAAGTGTATATTCCACCCGAGAGAGATGAAATACTGGTATCTGGCATGATAGTAAAGCGACAGATTTGCACGTGATGATCTGCCCGACCACTGAAGAGATCTTTACTCCATTACAAAAAAAAATTATCTTAAAATTTTGCGCATCTTCAATCAGTTCCATTCTACCTTGGAAATAATTCGAACTGTAAATTTTCTTCAATAAAAATAAAAAAAAAATTTATTATTGATACAATTTGCATTACTGTATTTATTATAAAAAGTACAGTAATATTTTATCATTTATTGTAAAAAATAAAATAAAATATTATATTTTCGTTAAATAAATTAAATAAAATTAATGAAACTAAAAAAAAGTTAAAAATCTTATATCATTTTGAATTAGTTAAAAGATTTATTAGCAAATGGTTTTAAGTTTTGTTCGGTGAATAAGAAAAGTTCATGTCTATGCGAGTTTTTATCGTAATTAAATACTATATTGTGGAAATTTCTATCAGATATAAAAATTTAAAATTAATAAGAAATATGTTACTAAATATTTTAATAAGTATTTGAGCGATTAATTTACTTTGATATAAATGATTCGCCTAAGATGCTTCATAACGAAATTTATTGCTCCGTTCCTTCGAGAGCATTAGTTATTGGTAAGATTGTATACATTGCAAAGCCCAGAAAAAATGGTATCGTTTGGAGGGGAATCGAGACAAAATAACCCTAATGAACTAGGAGTCAAAGATCAAAGGTTAACGAGATATACACGCATCTAGGTAGCATACGTAGCATAGCACGGGAACGGGACTCATCGTGCTCCATACTGTAGCAAAGCGAAGCACAGTATCAAACCATATGCATTGTGAAACTTTCAGCCTTTTTATCTCGTTAATCTTTGACCTTTGACCCCTAGTTCATTAGGGATATTTCCATTGGAGATACCTCCAACTCCCTATCGTTGATATAATTTATTCCGGGCTTTGCAATCTATGCAATCCCTACCGTAATCTGTAACAATACTGTTTCTTCTTTACATCTTATAGTTTCATAATTCTCATTATACTAAAATTAATATAAAAGCGTTGCATTATTCACGTTAAACGTTTGAATTTATAGAACTTGAGAGAAACATTGCAACTCCAATACAAAGTTTCTGTTAAGAATTAACCTAATGATCTCTATATTTTGATGATAAATTCAGATTTTGATAAATTGTTGTAATATTTGAATTAACAAGCTCATATAAATATAGTGGAAAGCCGAAGCGTTATCAGGAGGATTGGATTCAATTTCTAAATCCTACACCTCTAGTTTTTATAGGTGGGATATGAGCCCGGCCCGTTGAATCTATCCTCCACCTGATAGCTGCTTCATCAGAGATATTGGGCCCGTGATGGTCATGAAAATGACCCATCGCTTTGTACTTACCGAGTGAAAAGCTAAA
The DNA here is from genome assembly GCA_011317285.2 of Androctonus mauritanicus. Taxonomy (NCBI): domain Eukaryota; kingdom Metazoa; phylum Arthropoda; class Arachnida; order Scorpiones; family Buthidae; genus Androctonus; species Androctonus mauritanicus. The sequence continues at coordinate 1,184 of WUQG02004956.1, read as the reverse complement.
TCACATAAAAAAAATCCCTGATCTTCCAGGATGGAAACACAGCACGCTTCCACTTCGGCCATCCAGCCGACAATAACGTTAGGTTGGGAAGCGATGCAAAATAGCATTGAAAAAAGATTGGCTATGTAGAAACATTTTTGTTTATAATACTGAAGACTTTTTAAGGCTTTTATCACACTGAAGATTTTTTAAGACTTCAGAGACTTCTTAAAAAGTCTTCAGAACGAAGTCGTTTAATAGCTTGATAAAGATGAAAAATCGAGTTTTAATCGGTGTTTTATCTTTATCAAATATTAAGCGATTGGAAACGCTTTGGTTTCCACTAAGAAGATCAAATCCGATTTTGAAAATTTATTCGAAAGGTCCAACCCGGCCCGTCGATTCGCTTTCTTTATTTCTCGGAGAACGATATTTAATCCAGATTCCAAACATTCAGGTTCGAATCTGGTTACTCCTCCGCCAAATGATCAAAAGATTGAAAAATGACGTGAGTCGTTTACATCCATGATCCTTTATTGACAAAAAATCAGTATTAGGCCTATTTAAAATTTATTATAAAAGCAAAAGTTTTATTTAAATTAAAGCATTAGTTTGTATGATTTATCAAATAGCATAGTGTATACATCTTATTTAAATATAATGGCTACATTCGAAGGATCAAGATTGCTAATCTGAAGAACTCAATCGGAATAGTCTTGGGTGCGATTAATATTCGACCACCATATTTTTGGTCAACAGATGACGCCATTCAGTAAGGGTACTAAGTGGCGGAGCGAAACAAGCGCTTCCACAGGCTGCCTACCCCTGCGAAGGTATCAATTGGATTGTAGAGGACGGGGATCGACGCCGAGCTCGAACCCCATGATAAATATTTTCAAGGGATGGGACCCGAGATTCGAACCCGGTTTCTCCAGAGTGGAAAGCCGAAGCGTTTCCACGTTGTCAATCCAGCCGACATTCGAACACCATTGAAATACTCTAACCAAATCTACGGTTGTTGGTGTCAAATTTGAATATAATTTAATTCATTAAGGGCCGGTTGCACGAGTCTTATTCTGCAAGTTAAAACAGCTTTTAATCTGCAGATTTGGCTTGCCGCATCGCACAATGTCAAATCTCTAGGATAAACTACCGACTAATTTGACCGGCCGATTTTGGGCGGGTTAAAATTTATTCTACAGATT